>JADBJO010019598.1:17500-27500 GCA_016801955.1 Conus betulinus | reverse complement strand
AACTAATGGGCCCCTGGATCCGCCCTTTGATTCTGATCCACACCACAAAACAAGAGATCCTGGATACATCCTTTGATCCATATACGCACAAAATTACTGGTTCATTTATCCGCCCTTGATATTTGCACACAAAAATTAATCTTTGCGGTTAGCTGGGCTTTAAGCAACATTACCCATTACCATGGATCCGCCCTTTGATCTGAATCCGCATAAATGATTAATGGGTCCCTATATCCGCCCTTCGATCAGGATCTTGATCTCTTGCTCTTGTTGGGCGTACAACAAGGGTGAAGCTCGGGAAAGGGTGGGGGTTCGGGGTGGGAGAGACGGTGTAGGCGATTAAAACATAATTCGAAAGACTCGTCGAATTGTACTGCTGTAACCACACTTCCGAATGCAGTTGACACATACAAATGAACCAGAACAGAACAGATCTGTTCCGGCAAGTTAATCAGGGGAAAATAACGCATTTCTTTCCCTTGCAAAGCCAGTTACTAGTCTGTCAGTTTATCGGTCAAGCAAACGGATTCTAGAGAATGAAGTATTTGGTTTGAAGCGCACCCCTGTTTTGTCATTTTCTCTATCCCACTGAACTGTGTTCACAGACTGACGAGGCAAAACCGCCTTGGCCGTGCCCACCAACGGCATCTCTCCCATAAAACCGCGGGGCCACTCTCGCTGAAGCCAAGCTCTAACACAAATTACGTCCCTTGCAGATTTCGGATCATCAGTACAGACTTCCGCATAGATCGAACTGCCAGGAACCGCCTTTTAATCCGGATCTGCTCGAAAGATCCGCGCAAAAAAATGTGAAGGATGCGTTCTTGGGTCACATTCTGTCTTTCCACTAAGTGTCGTTTATATCGGGGGAGTGAACTGCGGCTGACTGAGTAAGACGCGTTTCAAATCGTCTGCCATTTAGTCCCCCCCGTGGAGAATACAGCAAGTATCTAGCCACAGATCTTTGCAAGAGCTGGTAGGAAGAGCTATGCCATCGACACCGACTCTTTTCAGAGCGACATGTGGCGCATTTCACCCAGTCTACATGTCGTTCATGTACGTAGAGCGAGGAAGAAATCGGCAAGCCGAGTCGCCATGCTTACGCTGCACAGCCGAGCTGCCGGTGTTACCGTTGGACTGCTCCTCACCCTGTTGTTTTGGGGAGGTTTGCTGTTACGCTGCGGCGACGTTGAGCAGAACCCTGGACCCAGGACGCAGAACTCTGGACCCAAGGCGGACGCACTCAGGCAGAGCAGACTCAGCAGCACGGGCACTCGGACGACCAGCTCGGACAGGACACCCCTCGACGGCAGCCAGGCCACTCCTCCACGTCAACCGACACTGGACGCGAAGATGGACAACATGACGGAGATGTTACAGTCCATGCACGCTACAATGACCAGTAAGTTCCGGGATGTGGAGCAGTGTGTGCAGAAACTAGTGAACAGTACGCTGCCCTTCAGCAGAGTGTAACGGACTTGCGGGAAGAGGTGGTGGCTTTGAGAAAAGAAAACGAAGATCTTATTAAAAGCAATTCTGAGCTAATGGATAAAGTACAGCAGTTAGAAAAGAAAAAAACTGATGACCTAGAAGGTAGGTCCAAAAGAAATAACTTGATTTTCTATGGACTTCCAAGAAAATAGGGATGAAACCAATGAACAATGCGAAGGAAAGGTTAAAGATCTGATCACTGATAAACTGGACATTGCTAGTAATATTGAATTTGACAGAGTACACAGGTTAAACGGAAAGCAAGACTCTCCTATCATTGCAAGATGTTGTTTCTATAAGGACAAGATACAAATTCTGAAAGCAAAACGAAAACTGCAGGGATCGACTATTTTTGTTGGGGAGGATTTTTCGTACCGGGTGAGGGAAATGAGGAAAAAAACTTCAGCCCATTTAAAAGACGCTAGGAACAGCGGGAAGAGAGCTAGGATGGTCTTTGACCATCTTGTCATCGAGAACAAAAAGTACTTCCTTGATGACAATGACCAGCTGAAGGAGAGCAGATAGGGGGGAGGCCGGCCAGGTGGTAAGTTTGATTTGTCTTACCGTGTGAACAGTCATGGGAACAAAGTTGAGCCTACACCGGCAATCCCCGCGCCTCGCTCTGCTGACTGTGTCACTAGTGAGCTGTTTTCCGCTGACAGTGACAATGTGTCGGAGCAAGCAACAGTGAACACGTGCGAGAACGTGCAAAACGAGTCGTTTGTAAATGTGAATAAACCCTTTTCCTTTCTTTCGTACAATGTGAATGGATTATTTTCAAAACTACTTGATCTTGATTTCACTTCATTCTTATGTGAATTGATTTTGTTGTTTATCTGAAACTTTCATGGAGGAATGTAAACCAGATTCTTTTCCAGGTTTTAAACTTTTTTCTCAAGCCAGCGGTGAAGTTCACCAAACAAGGGAGACGATCCGGCGGAATAATCTGTCTCATAAAAAATGAGTTGACTTCCTTTGTGAAGGTGTTAAATGTTGATTATGTCAATATTTTTTGTGTGTTTCTGATTGACAAACAATTGTTCGGAATTGATAAAGATGTCGTGTATGTATGTGCATATGTTCCACCAGAAACATCACCGTTTTATGCCCATTTTAACATCGATAATGGGATAAGTGTAATTGAAGATTGCTTAGTTGATTGTTTATTAAGTAGAGATGTTTACATTGTTCTGAATGGTGATCTGAATAGCAGGACATCAAATATTTCTCAAGATTTCCGTGGGGTTATAAACCATGATATACAATACAAAAGCCAGCCTGTTAGTGTGAATCGACGTTCTGAAGACTGTCATTTGAATAGTTTTTGGTAAGTTGCTTTTAAATATGTGCACTGCTATGGGATTGTGCATACTGAATGGTGTATGTAAGGGCGACCTAAATGGTTGCTATACATATATATCTGAAACTGGAAACAGTGTAAACGATTATTTCATATTTTCAAATGACCTTCTTGCCCTTGTTTACGACATGTGTGAATTTTCTGTTCTGGAACGTATAGAGTCTGACCACTTACCTATTTGTGTTCGTGTTTCCTTTCCATGTAAAAATAGAATTAATATTGATAAAAATAATGATGACTTCGTAACAGAAAAATATGTATGGAAAGAAGAATATGTGCATTTATACAGAGACACTCTTAGTAATGGTGAAATGCGCGCTAAAATAAGTATTGCAATGGATTTAATTAATACTGATGTTGATGAAGCGTTAGATGTGTTTAACGATTGTATTAAGAAAAGTGCCGATTGTATGAAAATGCAAATATTCCCCAAACGAACAAAAGCACATGATGATTGGTTTGATTTTGAATGTACAGTGAGTAAGAAAAACGTTAGACGTTTATTGAGAACAAGCCGGCGGTCAAAAGACCCTGAAGATAATAAAGAATATGTAATTGCAAGACGGGAGTACAAAAAATTTACTGAAGAAGAAGCAGAAGGAGTTTAATAAATTGTTAATAGATAAACTAGTAATGTCAATAAAAAGTCAAAAGGAATTTTGGGATACGGTCCGTAAAAACTAATTTTAAAAGTAAACAGCAGGTAAGAAACACTATATGTGCTGACACGTGGTTCAACATTTTCAGTGTTTTGCTACAAACGATACAAATGAAGTTCCATACGATGTTTCTGAAGAAGAGGTAGATAACTATATGAACCGCCCAATTTCTAAAGATGAAGTGCTGCTAGCTATAGGAAACTTAAAAACCGAAAGGCAGCTGGGCCCGATGGTATCATAGGCGAATTGTTTAAATACTCATGTGAAGAAATAGTCCCGTTTTTTTTCTTAAATATTCAAACAAGTTATTTGATAGTGGCACATTTCCTCGACGTTGGACAGAGTCTATCATTTTGCCTATTTTTAAAAAAGGTGACTTAAATAACCCTAATAACTATAGAGGAATTTCTCTTAGTGATATTAGCAGTAAACTATTTAACACGATTATTAACAAGCGATTGCAAGAATGGGTAGAAGAAAATGATATCACTGGCCAGCATCAGGCTGGTTTTAAGAAAGGATATTCAACTATTGACCACATGTTTACGTTTGTTAGCCCTTGTTTCAAAAACAATTCTTTAACAATCGCAAAATTGTATATAGAATTTATAGATTTTGAAAAAGCGCTTCGATTCTATTAACAGACACTTTGTTTGGCCAATTTTGTTTAAAAATGGTATTAAAGGAAAATTGTACAAATGTATTAGAAGTATTTATAATGTAGTAAAAGCGAGAGTTCGATGTGGTGCGAAATTGACAGACTGCATTGAATGTACAGCTGGACTAAGACAGGGTGACGCATGCAGTCCACTACTATTTTCTTTATTTATTAATGAACTAGCAACTGAAGTGATAAGGAATGGAAAACATGGCGCTATGCTGTCTCTGGAGGCATTTGAATTATTTTTTCTGTTATTAGCTGATGATGTAATCTTACTATCTGAGACTGTAACAGGACTACAAACACAGTTAAACAATTTACAAAGAGCATCTGCTTCGCTTCAGTTAAAAGTTAACATGAATAAAAGTAATATCATAGTATTTCGAAAGGGTGGTTATTTAAGTGTGAGGGGAAAGATTGTTTTATGATGGTAGTATAATACCTGTTGTTAATGTGCATAAGTATTTAGGAATACTTTTCCACCCCGTCATAGTTTTGTTCTTGCTTGTAAAGATCTTGCGAGTCGGGCAAAAAATGCGCTGATTTGTATTATGAAAAAATTGCATACACTTAATAATATCGCTTTCGTTTTTGTTTATGAAATTGTTTGACTCGCAAGTTCAGCCTATGGTTCAATGGGGGAAGAATTACGGGGATTAAACAAGGCAGCTATTCATTGCAAGACCGTGCATTGTTATGCTTTAAAGGAAATTCATCTGAGTAGAGATGAGGACCCCAAATAACCTTGTCTATGGTGAAGCTAACAGGTATCCTATATATATATAAACTCAGCTGTGAAATGCGTACGCTATTGGTTTAAATCATTACAAATGGAACAGCAAAGAATTCCATGTAAAGCATATAATATGTTATATGATTTAGATCTCAAAGGTAAAGTAAACTGGGTGACTCAAGTGCGAACCTGTTTGTTTGAATGTGGTTTTGGGTTCGTCTGGTACAATCAGGGGGTTGGAAACGTTAACGATTTCATTCGTACATTTCGCTAACGGCTACTAGACTGTAGTTGGCAAAAATGAAATGAACATATTCAGACCAGCAGCAGATATGTCAAGAATAGAAATTTTTGTGATACGCCTTCTTTGAAGCCCCACCTATTATTGGATTTAAATCCACACTTGAAATACATAACAACAAGATTCAGGCTTGGAATCTCAGAGCGAATGGTACATAGCTTTAGATACAGAACTGTCAACAGAAGTGTTTTAATTTGTCCAGTGTGTAAAGAAGCAGAGGAAAACGAGGTGCATATTGTTTTTTTGCTGTCCAGCATTTAGACATAGTCGCCAAAGCCATATAAAACCTACATATTATCGACAACCCTTTTTGCTAAAAACTCAGTCTACTAATCTCCTCAAAAAAGTTCTCACGATGTGCGAAATTTTTCACTATTTCTGTTTAAGGCATTTAAGTTTAGAGAATTAGTAACGTCTTAGCAATACGGTTCTTTTGTTTTTGTCCCTACGCCGTTTTTGTTTCTATGTATTGCTATTGGTACTTGTTGAGATTTGTTTTATGTATGAATTTGTGCCCACTTATTTTTTGACAAATTGCTTATATGATGTTCACACACCCCTTCACAAGGGGCAGTGTCCTATTGTGAATAAACTCATCAATCTCTCAATCTCTCTCTCTCTCTCTCTCTCTCTCTCTCTCTCTACCATTTTAGCACTGGAAGGAGGTCAAGGTGAATGTGGAGGGAAGGTAATTGGAGATTAGCAATCATTTTGACCAAGTAGCATCTTTTCATGTTTGTCCGATGACGCATGACTGGAGTGACGTCATTGTTATCAACATCATAAAAGTGACGTGTGTTTGCGGCACCTGACGTTACTCTTTGGTACTCATCTTAGTTTGAGGGTTGGGAAGTAGGGGACGTATCAATGGCGTGTTGGAATGTCGTGATGTGTGTTCACTAGAAACATGTCTGAGACAAATCTAAAATAAATGTTAGCGAACCAAAAAAAAAAAAAAAACACCAAAAAAACAGACCAAAAAAAACCCCAACAAAACAACAACAAAAAAAAAACAAAAAACAAAAAAAAAAAAAAAAAAAAAACCCGTGGACAAACGAATCACAAGAGTGTTTTGTCTTGTGATTAGTTTGTCCACGTGTGTTTTTTTGTTTGTTTTGTTTTTGTTTTTTGCTTTTTTTTTTTCTTTTTGTTTTGTTTTTTTTTTTTTTTTTTTTTTTTTGCAGTTCGCTAATATTTATTTCAGATTTGTTTAGTTTTCCGCCTGCAGTCGTCTCATTCTGCAACCATGTCTGAGACAGATCAAAGTCTTGTTCTTTTTTGTTTTGTTTTTTTTGTTTTAAACAGTTTCTCCAAATCGAGCTCGCTTCGCTTTCTTTCTATGACCTTCAGTTCGGAGCAATTAAAACCTTACATCACTGAAGTTTCACTTTAATGAGGATGCTTCTGCTGATGTTAGCATTCTTTTCACAATACTTCACATTTTTTTTAAACTATAAGATAATGTCCAACTCACCTTACTTCTGAGCACCTACACACGTGTGCGTGATGTGCTATTTATCACGCCTGCTTTTCCAATTTGACTGATCTTAAAACGATCTTCTCAGTGTGTTCTGACGGTACCAGAAAATCGTCCATACATTATATGACTTCAGTGACGCATTCTTCGTAGCAGTTGATGACATTTTTGTCGGCATAGGCAGCTTGATTACTTTTATTTCATTTTTACTCTTCTCAAAATAACTAAAAATTGACATTTTACCCATTTTAAGCAAATAAATCTGAGCCATCTACAACACTGTATGGTACGAGTATTCACTCTCTGAACATTATCCATGGAACGGAGCGCTTTGTTGTAAGTGATAATGTTACGCCAGAAACCTTGCCACTGCAGATGCAATACTATGGCTGTGGATTCACAGCTCACTGAAATAGAGAGAGAGAGAGAGAGAGAGAGAGAGAGAGAGAGAGAGAGAGAGAGAGAGAGTCACTGTTTTGGCGTTCGTCTTCTACAGTAATGTGTCAAAGGAACATGGTCTCCGTTTACCGTGAAATGCACTCCCGATTGCAAGTTCCTGCTAGAAAGGAAAGGAAGAAATAAATGAGGGACAAAGGCCAACGGAACGTGGGGTGGGAGCAAGCATGTGCCTGGGCACGTCTGTGTGTGCGGATATGTATGTGGAGGAGGGGGGAGGGGCTGAAAGAGAGAGAGAGAGAGAGAGAGAGAGAGAGAGAGAGAGAGAGAGAGAGGAAGGAAGAAGGAAAAAGGAGCACAAAAGAGGGAAATAAAACACCACAGTCACATGCTTTCATCAACCTGTCAGTGTAGAATTCCTGCTGCAAGCTATCAATAGAGCTAG
Organism: Conus betulinus; assembly: GCA_016801955.1. Lineage (NCBI taxonomy): Eukaryota > Metazoa > Mollusca > Gastropoda > Neogastropoda > Conidae > Conus > Conus betulinus. Next base: position 19,977 of record JADBJO010019598.1, on the reverse strand, counting down.
AGAAAAGAAAAAATAGAAATGACAAATCCTTAGCAAAACAGACAGAAAACGAAAGGAAAAGGGAAGAAAGAGAGAAAAAAAATGAAAAAGACGTGCCTTGTCTGATGTCAGGATTTTTTCAATAAACACAATGCCAGAATGCATTGAAATAACCCTCTCTCTCTCTCTCTCTCTCTCTCTCTCTCTCTCTCTCTCTGATGTACTTATCGAATTTTCATCAGTTACAGACAAGGTTTCAGTAACAAATATCTCTGCCTCCGTCTATTCTACTGTGTCTGTCTGTCTGTCTGTCTGTCATTCTTCTCTCCCTCCATCTCTTTCTCCCTCCATCGCCGGTGCCTGTTAGAAAATAGTCCAATAATGTAAATGTGTTTAAAAAATGCAATAGATGATGAAAATGCACGTGTAAAGATATTTCAAGCCTGTTTAGCTCCTTGTGTTCGGCTGAGCTGTCCGTACATGTCTGTGCTGTAGTCATCATGTGTAGAGTATGCTCTGGTGCAGTGGGGATGAGTGAGAAGATTGTACATTATAGTTTCAGTGTAATTGTACATTATAGTTTCAGTGTAATTTTGCGCTATGAATTTACATTTTTGTGAACTCAACCCACCCTCATCTCCTCTGCGTGGCTAAGTCCACTTCACTTTGCCCTCCACAAACCCCGTATTGCTGCGTCCAGCCCTCCAACTTCAGAAAGGACCGTTACAGGGGCTGCAAGCCTGCCCTAGTTTGCAGCTCTCGAGTCTAACGTGCTTGCTGCTCGCATCCGCAGTTGTCCTACATTTCAGTAGGAGGGGCTCGCTCGTAATGAAGAGTAAGTTCAGCTTGTGACCACTGGGAGCTTGAGAGCTTGAGGATCCTCCTCGGCTTGGTGGCGTGCCGCCATGGTGTCCGTCAAGGGGTCAAGGCCTGTAGGACTGTCCACCGTTGTCTTTGCATGACAGCTGCACGCAGTGACAGACTGCCTGACAATGGCGGTTCTGGAACCCAGCAGAGGAAAAACTTCCAAAAAGGAAGTGGAAGACCTCGATACTTCTTCCCTTTTGACCAACGACTGTCCTGGTATAAAGCCGACTGTGGCACGGTACAGCGCACAGTCTAAACCATAGCCAGCAACGACTAGCTTACCCCAGGACTCCAAACCGACACTGATCGACCCTTGTCTGACGACCAGAAACAGCCATCTGCCACTGCCAACAAACAGCTGACCATGAGAACATCGTTTCGCAAACACTGCAGTTCGGGAATAACTGTCAGTCACGGCCAACTTGCCGGCGACCTCCGAAGTAACATGGATTAATCCCGGCACGAGCCAGCAAACAGTAACCAGATGGAGTTCGTCATACAGACTGGGATCTGGGGACGTCTCTTTCAGGACCTACAGCCAGCAGAAACCAGGAAATGAAAAGTAGGACAGGAACTTTAGTTCAGTAAAGCAAACAGCAAGGCAAGTAGAGGAACTTGTTTAGATGTAGGTCAGCATGCAAATCAGCATGAAGTCGCGTGACCCACACTGCAGCACACACACAGTCCATCTCGAGAGCTCGCCCGTTCTATCTCTCTTGCTCTCAGCTTAGAGAGGAGGGGGGGGGGGGGGGGGGGGGGGGGGGGTGTGAGGCAGACGGGGCAACAGTGGGAGGCTGGATCGTCTGCTAAGAAATGGTTGCCCATAGATCATATTATAAGAGTATGGTTTTGACTTTTGATTAATGATAGCTATTATATGCATTTTGATTATTTTTCGAAGATTGCTTTGAATTATTAAAGTTTGAATTCTAGGGATCCGACCATTAAGAGACTCCTCTGGTCAACAGGTAATTTAGGCACATTGTACGAGTCAAGTGTCAACAAGACCCACGGGACAGGATACGACTGGGTCACAGGCTGAAAAGAAATAGGGAAAACTACAATTAAAGTGAAAATAATTGAAGGAAAGTATTAAGCTGATACATGGAAAGCAGCAAGGCTATAGTAATTTATCCATGGGGCTGCTAAATCCAACCAATATAAACAACACAAGTCCAACACCACACAACACGACCACAGAAGAACACACACTGAGTGTCGAAGGTTAGCATGGCAGGTATTGTTATACAGACCCAAGATTCAGGGTTTTCCTTTGTACAGTAGAGGGCGATAATTATGTTAATTTGGCGCATGCGTAAACGAAGTAAATAAAAGATGCTTAAAATAGTAGGGCTTTCCAGAGAATTATATGACGCAGGTGTAGAAAGGTCTCCACTGTATATGTATACGAAAATACGATGAGGGAAATGAAATAGTAAACATGTGTTTTTGCATGCTAGCATCAACAGCATTCATATCATGAGTTTTAAAATTAATATATATATATATATATATATATATATTTTTTTTTTTTTTTTAAATGTGATTAAAAAGGAGATTAAAAAAAAACACCAAACAAACTTGTTTCAAGCTCTCTGCTCTCTTCAGGGTGTTTATTTTTGGGCACGCTA
>JADBJO010019598.1:7500-12500 GCA_016801955.1 Conus betulinus | reverse complement strand
CTTCAGTAAGCGGGCCTGGTGATCGCAACACACAGACACACACACTGCAGCAGTGGGTGAAAACAGGGAATAAAAACCAGAGACTACAACCACCAGGAAGGGAAGAAGGGGTGGACAACTGAAAGGGGGGAAGGGTGGGAACACAAAATACACGTAAATAGGGTGTGTCAGAGAGCCCTAATGTAATAACAATGTGTACGTGGTACTGCAACGGTTGGTTGCAAAAACTTGACATCAAAGATGTTTGTCAAGTCGTTATTGTCTTTTGACATGTTTTCGTTAAATGAAACATTTGTTGACTCTGATCAATATGAGTATTCTGCATTTAAGGAGTATGACGTATACCTGTCTACAGCAACAAAACTATCGGCTAATGCCAGAAGGTCTGGGGGAGTACTGTGTTTTTGTCCGCAAGTCATTGTCTAAACTTTGTGCGGAGAATTGAAGCAAAATACGAACACATGGTGGTGCTGGAAGTAGACAAAACTCTATTTAACTTGAAACAATTTATTCTTGATTTGTCTGTACATTCATCCTTATGATAGCAGATATTGGAATTATGCAGAGCATGAATTTGGTATGGAAGTGCTAGAGCAGTGTATCATGGATTTGTATGAACGGATAGAGGACTTTTTTTTTCTTATCGTCATTGGTGACATGAACGCGAGGACGGGTTGTGCAAACGCTGTGTCCGCGGCAGTTGATGGGGGCTTTGACGGTGGGATCTGTGTGCAATCAGTGGGGGGAGGAAGATCAGCTCTTTAAAAGGAAATCAGATGACAAAGAAAAGAACGCGTTTGGCAAAGAGCTCTTGGATTTGTGTTCAATATCGATTGTCATTTTGAACGGTCTTTGTCGTTTTGGTTTTGATGAATCGCTAACATTTGTTGCATCCACAGGTGGTAGCACGAGTAATAATGTCCAGAGAATTGTGTTTGGGAAATACTGTTCGTTCATTGAATGTTGTTTCCTTTATTGATTCGCCACATTTCCCAGAATCATTGTCACTTAATATGCCGGATGGTGTTGTTAGTTCACAAAGTGCTCTTGATAAAAAATGGATTAATAAACTGATTTGGGATCACAGTAAGGAAGACATTTATTGATGTTTTAGGTTCCGCAGATCTGCAGCATAGGTGCGGGAATGCTTTTTTCTCTTTTGGACGGCAACATTAATCAAGCATTAAAATTATTCACTGAGGTGTTATTAAAGGCAGGTGAATGTATGCAAAAACGGGTTTTGGTTAGAGGGGACCAGCGTGAAGCACTTTAGTTTGATACCGACTGTAATGTGGCAAAGCTCAGTGCTAGACATCTGCTAGCAATTTCCAGGAGAACTAAGGATAATGATGACAGAGCAAAATATGTTGAAGCTCGTAAAACCTACAATAATTTAATAAAGAAAAAGAAAACAAGCTATAAACGTGACAAAGCCAGACATCTGGCATCCCTGCATAAAAATAGTAAACTGTTCTGGAAGGAACTGAAACAGGGGAGTGGAGAAAAGAAAACTGGTATTTCAAAAGATATAACGACGGATCAGTGGTATACACATTCCCAACAAGTATTCAGTAGTGAGGTTAGATCAGACAATAATAGACAGGGTGGAGAAAGTCAAGATGAGAGATTTCTTGACTGCAGCGAACTGAACCGTGTCATTTCCGAGCAGGAAGTGTCTGATGCTATAAGAAAATTAAAATGGGGTAAAGCCTGTGGGATGGATAATATTTCAGCAGAAATGCTAAACTGGCGGATAAAGTAGCTGTTCATTTCTTAACGAAACTGTTCAACATTCCGTTTGACCAGGGGGTATATGTTATCAATACCTCTTTGTCCTCTGGTCACGTTCCTGAAATCTTCCGGTCCACAGTGGTACGTATCATTCATCAAGAAACCTTCATTAGTAAAAATGTTTTAAAGAATTCTCGGCCTGTATCAAATTTGTCATTTCTGTCAAAATTATTGGAAAAGATTGCTTTGGAACAAATTCTAGAACATCTCGAAAAGAATCACCTTTTGAATCCTCATCAATCTGCTTACAGACAAGGCCATAGTTTTGAGACAGCACTCCGTATAGTCAATGACCTCCTCTGCAGGCTTGACGATGGGAGCGTTTCCTTATTAGCGATGTTAGACCTCTCCGTTGCATTTGACACGATCGATCATAATATTTTGTTCTCACAGATTCAAACTTCCTTCGGATTCAAAGACACAGACTGGATTATCTCTTACTTGACTGGACGGACTCAGACAGTGTGTGTGTACAGGGTAGATACTCAGACAGTTCTCCTCTTAGGTACGGTGTGCGTCCGGGTTCTGTACTGGGGCCAGTCCTTTTTGTGCTGTATGCTGGTCCTGTGTCTGACGTCATCAGTGGTCACGCCATGTCGCATGAAAGCTTTGCCGACGATACTCAGCTTCATCAGTCGGCTCCCATTGCTGAAATAGACTCACTGATTTCTCGGATGCGGGGCCGTATTGCAGACCTGAAGGACTGGATGATGACAACCAAAAAAACTACAACTAAACGACGACAAGACGGAACTCATGTTCGTGACAAAACAGCCTAACCATCCTTCTCTGCCTTCAGCTGTCACTATCAATGACTGTACTGTCTCTGTCTCTACCTCTGTCCGCAGTCTAGGGGTCATTCTTGACCAATCCCTCTTCTTTCAGAAACAGGTTTCAAATATTTGTAAGACTGCTTATTTAGAACTAAAAACAATCAGCTCCGTACGTCACCTTCTCTCTACAGATGCTACAAAAACTCTCATTGTGCCTTTGTATTATCTAGAATAGATTACTGCAATCACTTTTGGCCGGCCTTCCAAAATACCTGATAGAAAGATTACAGCGAATCCAAAATCATGCATCCCGAGTCGTCTGTAGAGCAGGAAGATATGATCACATTTCGCCTCTACTTCACTCTCTTCACTGGCTGCCTGTCTCAAACCGTATCTCGTACAAAATCTCAACTCTCACTTTCTCTGCTCTCTTTTGAAATGGACCTTCTTATCTTTCAGATCTCCTTAAAACCTACACTCCCTCTCGACAACTACGCTCTGTGCTGACGACCGCCTTCTACGAATGACTCGCTTCAGGACTATTACTGGTGAAACATCTTTCTCTTTTCAAGCTCCAACGATGTGGAACAGACTGTCAGACTCTCTCGGACATTCAGATTTTATCTCTTCTTTCAAGTCTAAACTTAAAACCCATCTATTTTCTCATAATTAGTCAATGCTGTGGCGGGTGTGCGGAGGGGAAGGGGGGGGGGGGGGGGGGGGGGGGGGGGGTACAACCTAACTCATGGCCGTCTGGGCCTTTTCAAATGTAGTGTATGCGTATGTTCTATTACATGTATTTGTTGTATAATTGAGCGATATAGGATTTAGTTTTTGTAGTGATACATGAAAGTAAGTGAATGTCATACTCGTAGGATTTGTTAGTTATTGTAGTAATAGTATTTGTAGTTGGGTGTAATGTGTACTATTGTATATGAGAAGGGTGAATGTAGTATGATTTTGCAAAGCGCTTAGAGAAATTCGTTTGATTAGGCGCTATATAAGAAACCATTATTATTATTATTATTATATCCACACCAATGGAAAAAGGGAATTATTGTACCTATCTTCAAAAAAGGGGATAATCTCAGCTGATAATTATAGGGGTGTGTCTCTACTGAGCTTAATCAGTAAATGTTATACATCAATTTTGAACAAAAGACTCGTTGAATGGGTGGATAAACATAGCAGGATTACAGAGTCCCAAGCTGCATTCAGGCGTGGATACTCCACAACAGATCTCATTTTTACTCTTAATTCAACTGTCGAAAAACTTTTGTCAAAGAAGGGTGGTAAACTTTACGCTTGTTTCGTTGATCTGAGGAAAGCGTTTGACTCGGTTCAGCGACAATCTCTATTCAACATTTGACTAAAAAATGGAATCCATGGAAAGTTTCTTATTGCTATTCATGCTATGTACAATTCTGTTTTGTCTTGTGTACGTACTGAAGATGGATTAACTGAGTTTTTTGACTGCCCCGTGGGCCTTAGGCAGGGATGCATGTTAAGCCCGATTTTATTTTCGCTGTATGTAAATGAAATAGCAACAGCTGTGGATAGCAAATGTGTTCATGGTATTCAAATCTTGCCTGGATTATCGAACTTTATCTCCTCTTGTTCGCAGATGACATTGTATTATTATCCAGCACTGCTGTTGGTTTACAAAATCAAATTAATACGTTGAACAGTGCTTGCAAAAACCTATTTTGACTGTAAATACGGATAAGACGAAAGTCATGGGTGTTTTGAAAAGGCAGAATTTTAGGGAAAAAAGAATATTGGAATCTTGATGGAAATCCATAGAGGTAGTAAAACGAGTACAATTACCCGGGATACGTTTTTACAACAAAAAAAATGAGTATAAAGAGAGGAGTAGATGCTCTTGCAGTGAAAGGTAAGAGAGCGTGTGACGACTGTGTAAAACATATAACAAAAACTGAATGACATTTCCAAAGCCTGTTTCTTTCGAATCTTTGATGCTCAGGCGCAGCCCATTCTCTTGTATGCCTCAGAAATGTGGGGGCTTCAAAGGCTTTATAATATGAAAAAAATACATTCTTTTGCCTGTAAGCGTTTTTTGAATGTACCTCTTCGAGTGCCAAACAAATTTGTGTATGGAGAAACTGAACGCTACCCTTTGTACATAAACAGTGCAGTCAGATGTATGCGTTATTGGCTCAAATTATTGAAAATGGATTCATACAGATTACCCAGACAAGCATATTCAGCGCTTTTTAATTTAGATAAAAAGGGCAAAAAAACGTTGGGTAACTTTAGTTAAAAATACTCTGTGCAGTCTCGGATTTGGATATGTATGGTTACAACAAGGGGTGGGCTGTGAGCAGGCTTTTGTATTATTGTTCAAACAGAGAATGAAAGATATATATATATATATATATATATATATATATATATATATATATATATATATATACA
>JADBJO010019597.1:27500-32979 GCA_016801955.1 Conus betulinus | reverse complement strand
GCGCGGTTTTGGTAACCGTGGAGGCACTTCTACTCGTGGTGCTCACACAGGTAATAAGCATGTACAATGCTGGACATGCGGCTGTCGTTTTCACAAACGAGACACTTGCCCTTATGTACAGAAGAGTAATGTGGCTGAAACAGTCTCAGAGAAAAAACATCTGAAACATGTGCTGGTATCACAGGATACAAGGAATAACCTTATCATTGAAGACTGTACCATCAATGGTTTTTCAGGCACTTTGCTTAGAGACACAGGCTGTACAACAGCAGGTGTTAGGAAGTCTTTTGTACAGGCTAACCAGTACACTGGTGAGAGACAGAATTGTCGTTCCTTTGGTGGGAAAGATTGAGTCATTCCCCTTGGCTGAGATAAATGTTGCTACCCCTACTTTACAGGTTCTCTGATAGCTTGTGTCATTGAAGACCCGGTCACTGATCTCATTCTGGGTAACTTGCCTGGTGTAAAAACTGCTTGTGGTGGACAGGGTGGTTCATTTGTTTGTGACACTCATGCTTTGGTGACTACCAGGGCACAGCAAAGAGACTCTGGCAGGCCAACTAAGCCTTTAAATGTACCTGACATGTCTGGTTTGAATGTGACTCCAGAAAAAAACTCAAACAGCTACAAAAGTCTGACACAAAAACTTGCTTCTTTGTTTCGAAGCGCCACAAGTGCAAATACAGACAAAACCAAAACACATTATGTTGTCAAAGATGATATTTTGTATCGTGTTTTTAAAGATGATGTGGAACATGTCATACAGGTTGTAGTACCAGAAAGTTTGAAAACATGTGTGTTGAAGACAGCTCATGATGCTGTCATGTCTGGACATTTTGGTGTGAGACGTACATTAGCGCGTGTGTTGACTTCATTTTTTTGGCCTGATGTAAGGAAAGATGTACAGAGGTACTGTGAGTCATGTGATGTTTGCCAAAAAAAACTGTACCCAGGGGAAGAGTGCCATGTGCACCCTTGGGGAAGATGCCAATCATTACAGAACCGTTTAAGAGGATTGCAATTGATCTGGTTGGTCCCCTTAAACCAGCATCCTCATCAGGACACCAGTGGGTGTTGACTATTGTTGATGTAGCCACACGATACCCAGAAGCTATCCCTCTGAAAAAGATAGACACAGTGACAGTGGCAGAAGCTTTGTGGGGAGGTTGTTTTGTAGGATGGGATGTCCTGCGGAAATCCTCTCGGATTGCGGTACCCAGTTTGTGTCGAAACTCATGACTGAGATCTACCGTTTGTTGGGTGTTGTTCCCTCTACCACCTCACCCCCTACCACCCCCAGTCTAATGGACTTGTGGAAAAGGTTTAATGGTACCTTTAAGACAATGTTACACAAGGTAGCACTTGATTGTCCCAAAGACTGGGATAGATACATTCCCGCACTCTTGTTTGCCTACCGTGAACTGCCAAATGCAAGTACAGGCTTTTCCCCCTTTGAATTGTTGTTCGGTCGCTCTCCCCGAGGACCAATGCAGATCCTCGCTCAGAAGTGGTCAGGAACCAGTCAGTCTGAAGATGACAAACTTTTGTTTGATTATGTGTTTGACCTCAAAAACAGGATTGTTGACACATGTACTCTGGCTCAGGAACAGGTGAAGTTGTCTGCCCAAAAGCATAAAATGTACGCTGACAAAAAGGCAAAGGTTCGCACTTTAGCTCCTGGAGATCAGGTTCTGGTGTTGTTGTCTGATAAAGACAGTAAACTTCAGGTCAAATGGAAAGGACCATACAAAGTGCTGGAAAAAAACAGGTCCTGTGGATTACAGAATTGACATGAATGGTGATGGAAAAGTTTTCCACATAAACATGTTGAAGCTATATCACGTTAGACAGGCAGATGTGTGCATTACTGTCAATTCCAGTGTGCAGGCGAATGAACCCAATTATGACAATGTTTGTTCTTTTGATGATTTAAAGGACATTTTACCTGTGGAATATCTGACTGTGTATCCAACTAGACAAACGACTGCTGGTGAGAGTGTGGTGCATGCTGCATCAGTGGGTGTGGTTCAGGAACCAACAGACAATGACGTCACTCTACCGACCGTTCCCTCAGTAAAAAATGAGACTTACAGGACGTTCACATTGACCAGTCATTGCCAGAAGACAAAAATACGTGACCTGGAGGCTGTTTTTTCAAACTTTTCTGACATTCTTACTGACAAGCCTGGAAACGCAACAGCTGTTGACCCACATCGCATTGTTTTAACCAGTGATATACCAGTCAGGGTTAAACCTTACCCACTTCCCTTTTCCACACGACAGGTCGTTGAGAATGAAGTGAAAGCAATGTTAGACATGGGTGTGATTGAGCCTTCTACTTCTGCATATTGTGCCCCTGTTGTGCTCGTTTCTAAACCAGATGGTTCTGTGCGGTTTTGTATTGATTACAGAGCGCTGAACAAAATCACTGTGTTTGACTGTGAACCCATCCCTGATATTGAGGAATTGTTTTGTCAGTTGTCGAAAGCCAAATACTTTGTGAAAATAGACTTAACAAAGGGATATTGGCAGATTCCGATTGATCCCAGTGACAAGCACAAGACAGCTTTTCAGACACATATGGGTTTATTTCAGTGGACGAGGATGCCTTTTGGTTTGAAAAATGCACCAGCTACTTTTGCTCGCATGATGAGACGACTGTGTTTGCATGAGAATGCTGCGATCAGTTTTTTTTGATGATATTTTGATTGCGCAAGAAGACTGGTGTGCATTGTTGTGTTCCTTGCGACAGGTGTTACAGAAACTAGCTGATTTTGTGTTGACTGCCCGACCAAGCAAAACTGTTTGCTGGATTCCAACAGTTGGAATTTTTGGGACATTCCTTGTCGATTGGCTGTTTACAACCTGAACAGAAAAAGGTTGACAAGATTTTATGTATTCAGGTCCCTAAGACCAAGAGACAGGTGCGTTCTCTGTTAGGTTTGTTAAGTTACTACAGGCGCTACATACCTAACTTTGCATCTATCACAGCTCCTCTCACTGATCTAACCAAAGAGAATGGTAAACGGTCAATTTCATGGTCTCAGGACTGTCAGATCGCCTTGCAAACGGTACAAAGTCTGCTGTCATCATTCCCAGTGTTGATTCTTCCAGACTTGGATAAGGATTTTCTTGTGAGAACAGATGCTAGCTCTACTGGTATGGGAGCTGCTCTCATGCAGGAGAATGAAGGTTTGCTACATCCAGTGATGTTTGCAAGCAAAAGGTTCACAGACGCTCAGACAAGGTACTCTACTGTGGAAAGAGAATGCTTGGCCATTGTGTGGGCGCTCTCCAAGTTCACACGTTACCTGTTAGGCAAGCCATTCATCTTGCAGACTGACCACAGGCCTTTGACCTTTTTGAAGGCGTCAAAAACAAAAAAAAACAGTAGATTGTTGAGGTGGTCATTGGCAATTCAAGAGTACAGTTTTGAGGTGTCGCCTATTTCTGGAAAATGCAATGTTTTTGCAGATTTATTATCTCGATCGTGATTTGTGATGTATGTCATGACCTTTTGCTGTCTTTTTCAACTTCTGGTGAGATGGATTTTGTGAATTATACATTCAGTGTTTATATTTCATTGTGTGTATGTGCATGTATGTGATTTATGCCGACACTGCAAATGTACTTGGATGAAGTTTTGCCTTGGTGATTTGGATTTGGACTGCATTGTTTCACTGTATGTTCTGCACCATGATCGGTGTGAAGGATGTTGATGGAGCATTGATATTTTGAAATGCTCTGCTCTGACGTGTAGTGAAACTGTGTGTGGATACAGTCATTGATGTTGCTTGTACAGAGCCAGTGCTTGGGTATAATGTTTGGGTTTTTTTTTATGTACTTGGATGATTATAGAAGATTGGATTTCATGAATTTGACAATGTTGATATGTATTTTCTTGCAAGTGATTATTTTTGGGACATAGTAATGTTAATTTTTCTCCTAAAACTTTGATGGACAAAGTTTTTTCCCCGGTGGGGGGGTGTGGGGTTGTCAGGAAGAGCGCTCTGGAGATGTTAAAAGAAATTATCCGGGTACACTTATTCATGGGACAGAAAATTCACCCTTACACCTGTGGTGTGGTCAGAGGCAATCGCTCTGAGAGTGAGTGCTGGTCAGAGCACGCAATTTTGTGACTGTCTTTTTTTCCTTGTCAGACTGCAAGAAGACGGCCTGGAGAGCGGATGGGCTCCGTAGTTAGCCTGGCTTGGTTGCCGGCTAGTAGGCTATTTCAGGTCTGGGGAAAATCTCATTTCCCCCTGAGTGTAATTTGTAAATGTAGCACCAAGTGCTAGTGTAGACTAGGTGTCTACGGGTCTAAAAAGTAAGTGTTAAATTCGCTTATAATTTCACCAGGCAGTGGAGACTGGAAGAATTCAGAGTATACTTTCATTCTTTAAATTTGCTCTAAAGTTTTGCTTTGATGCTCATTGCATTTAGTCTACATATTGTGTTCTTTCCTAAAATGTATGTAAACGTTGATAGTGTTCATAAACCTGTCTAGGTTTATAAAGTTAATTGTCTTTGTAAATTGTTAACTGCATTTGAACAGAGATGACTTGCTTTTCTAAAGATCTTTCAGCAAACTATTTGAAAATCGTAAACTCGGAGTTTAATTGTTAAATTGTTGGAGAGGCTTTAAGGGACTTTATATCTTACATTAGGGTTCTAGTTCCAGAGCGCTCGTTCCTGGGAATGGCCTGGCTTTCGTGAGCAAGGGAGGACTTCCAAACGTACCTCCCTGTGACTGCAGGAAGGTGGTGTGATGTGAACTGTTGCAATGGTGAAGTGCTGCAATGTGCCAGTTGAGTGCGACACGTCGCTGGATAACAAGTATAGTTTATAGTTTATATGGTGAAAGATTTTAGAGTAAATGTGGAAGTGTTGTGTAGTTTTGTTTGGTTTGATTTTGCTTGTGAGAAGAGTGAGTAGATTGCGTGAACGTGACAATTTGTAATCACAAAAGGATGGGTATTTACATCCTTTGTTCAAACTTGTGTAAAAAAAAACCAACAGAATAATGGGTGTTAATGGATCCGATATGTGTATGTGTGTGTGTGTGTGTGTGTGTGTGTGTGTGTGTGTGCGTGCGTGCGTGCGTGCGTGCGTGTGTGTGTGTGTGTGTGTGTGTGTGTGTGTGTGTGTGTGTGTGTGTGTGTGTGTGTGTGTGTGCGTGATTTCAATCACATGTACCTTTTCATTTGGGTGAAAATCTTTATCTCTGACGAACACAATTTATCATCATGGAATGAAACATTAAAACATCCTTTGAAGAGGTACCAGAACCAACATTTTGTAACCTATACCTGTAAGAAATAAACGAAAAGAACAGAAAATAGATTCTGCTTAGGGTACTCGAAACAAAATGAAATCTGTTGTTTCAGATCGTGTCAATTAAAATCCTGTGAATCACGTATCAGAGTTGTGTAAACACGATCAAGAAATGTGAGATTTGAAAGCTAAGAGTATCATTTTG
>JADBJO010019597.1:7500-22500 GCA_016801955.1 Conus betulinus | reverse complement strand
CTGGCTTTATATAGGTCGAGTCTAACTTTCCGTTCGATAACTCTTAGAAAGTCATCACCTCATCTTCAAGATTTTTTTTTTTTTTTTTTTGGGGGGGGGGGGGGGGGGGGGGGGGGGGGTGGTGGTGGTGGTGGTGGTGGTGGTGGTGGTGGTGGGTGTTAAGACTAATTTCACCTCGGATTTTTAAAAATCTGGCTCATAGTTGCATAACAATCATATTGTCAGCCTTGCAGCATTAGCACTGAGCATGACAATAAAGAAAAAGTTGTTGAGCGCGCTTTTTCTTTTTCTACTGAGCGAAAGCAGCTTCCCACTCATAAAAATCATGATGATAATTACATAACTGAAAGAAGTAAACAAATAATTAATGAAGGAATAAATCACAAGATTCAAGATTTAATTATCCTGTCACCCCTTTGGGGGTATGGAGGACATAAAACAAAAGAAAAAACAATGTAATCCACTTCAACATGACACAAAATGACTAAGCAAAATGCAGGAAACGTTTTATGTGTATTAAAGGCGTAATGGCATAATGACTAAAACATAGAGCAGGCTGGTCATCATAAACTTACACCATTTGCTGAATTTTAAATATTAACTCAACTTTAACAGAACATTCTTGCCAGCCGAGAATAGTCTGCACAGGTTGTAAACAGATTTCATACTCGTATACTTTCTGGGGGAATAAAACGTGTTCGTAACTCTTCATACTTTGGGCATTTCCATAATGAAATGAAATTCGTCTCCAACATCTTGTTTACAATCTTTACAAAAGCGTTCCTCACGGGCAAGACCAAGTCTTCTTCCTACTTCAATCATGAGTTTGTGATTACTACGTCGGAATTTAATTAAAGGAAATATATATAGATCAGGTAATTGTTCAATGTAATTTTCACGTTTGAAATCTGTTTTATAATTTCTATAGACACACACACACACACACACACACAACACTCTCTCTCTCTCTCTCTCTCTCTCTCTCTCTCTCTCTCTTCTCTCTCTCACACACACACACACACACACACACACACACACACACACACACACACACACACACACACACACACACACACACACACACACCACACACACACACACACACACACACACACACACACACACACACACACACACACACACACACACACACACACACACACACACACACACACACAAGCCTGCGTACTTTTGAGAGTGCATGTGCACTATGAATAAAATCCTTATCGTCCAAATCGATCAACACCTATATTTCATGTTTCTGCAACGTCCACATTTATATGTTCGGGTCGGGGTAAAGAATAGAAGAAAAGGGAGATATATACTGACAGATTCATAAATACGACCCGTCTTAACTTTTTAAATAGGACTGGACGCCCATACTTATAAAAGCGTACTTTAGCCGAGTGGTGGATGGGGGTGGAGTATGTAGAATTGGACCTTTAATATGCTGCAATGGATCATCAGAATAACGAAACATATAGTATTAAAAGAGAGACCCGAATCATGAAAATAAAGTACAGTGCTGAACCAAGTGACTCTGATCGTCTAGTTCTGTTACTAATGGGCACATTGCTTAAAGACTTTTTCATAGCTTCATAATCACAATCTCTTTTAACGAAATGAATCTGGTTACTGCTTAAAAAACAAAACGAGACAGGTAGACAGACAGACGAAACAACGCACACAGCGATTTCCCGCACGAAGTATGTGGGGACGACAATAGGTGTTGCAACATGTGTCATCCTGTCAGATACAAAGTATCTTTAGCGTCAATTTGTGCTAGAACGTCAGTTTGTCCCTTCACGTCCAGCACAAATTGTTGCTGGTTACAATTTATGCCATGATACTGTCTAAGCGGGGATGGGTGATTGGACGTATTGGACTGTGAGAACCTCGACAAAGGGATGCTCTCACATGTCACTCCCACTTTGATAGGTGACAATTTCTATTTTGCTGAAACAAACTATAGTTCCACGGCGAGTAAAAGAGTGTGCTTGTGTCTGAAGTCAATTGTTGGTTACCACCTGGATTCGTTTCAATAAAACCGGTGTGTAAACACAAGAATGACTTTGATTCCTCCACTACAAACAGAACACATTTACAAGAATTTGCTGGAAAACCTGCTCCTTGAAAAGGATCTTTGGGATTAAATTTTGTCCTTCTGAAGTGCACCTGAAGTTGAAAATCCTGCTCACAGCGTGTCTCATGAAGCACTTCCTAAAGCAAAGCTTCTGTACTGTGGAGAGTCCTGGTGGAGCCGATTACCAGAACTCTTTAGAAGACGCATTGTTCCGAAATCAGAAATGGTTGCCAGAAGGATTCTACTGCAGAAGAAGTGTCAGACATGTTTACATTCGACATCATGGCACATAAACTGATGACTTAAGGTGCCGACTGTGTTTGGACAACCTCGGTGTTGCCTAATGTCATATTCCTAACTAATGTTTGGTCACGTGAGCCCTTGGACGACAATCGAACAACAACGAGGTGTGAAAGTTTTGAAAGGCACTTGAATTCGCATTGTTCTGCAATTTCCAAGTATTAAGACCTCACACATGCCACTTATGTGGGATGGACCTAGCGTCCCTTTGCCTTCATTTTTGCGCCCCAATTTCCTGAGCCCGACCTTAAGGAGAAGGGAGACCACATCACTTCATTATCAGACTTGAAGACTGCCTCAAATGCTGGGTGCAATTGTCAGGTATTCAAGATTAGGAGGGACTGTCAAAACTTATCGTCAGAAGTTTTCAAACGTCTACCAAAAAATGGAGCCATTTATCCGGGTCATCAGCAGTGTGATAGAACTGGATCGTATAGTAAAGGTGGCTGAACGTTACTTGATAGCAGGCGATGCGCTTTAGCAACCGCTTAATCTACACGTCCTCCAACCAGAATAGAGGAGTGCTGGAAATTGGCTGGTCCAACTGTTCTACAGTCAGGCGAAAAAATGCAAATATAAGTCTACTGATTAAAATCTATCTTTTACAATTTCATTTACTTATCAATTTATTCATTTTTGTTGGGAGGGCGTAGGAATTTAAACCACTGTCTTCTTTCTGTAGATTATTATGTTCTCTCCTGAAACCACAAATCCCCACCCTCCTCCCCCGTCCCTATCTCCTACCCCCCAAAAACAACAACAACAACAACAACAACAACAAAAAAAACAAAAAGTGACAGTAAAATCAGTTTTAGTGTAGTCACTGTACAGAAGGATGGAAGAACGTTTGAACTATCTCATAACTGTTTCACATGAGCAACACTGCATGACATGTCCTGATGGTTATCCTTGATCGGGGAGACAAGCTTTTGGGGTACCTTATAGGAATTTTAACCACATCCAGAACGTCTCTCTGTCTAATTCTCGAATGTCTGTTCATAACCTATTAAGTTATTGTAGACAGGATAGTTTCACCCTGGCGGATGCTATTCTATGATGCGTACATCGGCAGTTTGGTTCTGTACAGGGTCTGTACTTGCAGAAACCTGCCTGCTGATCTCCGAACGTGGAGTCAACTGCCTATTTCTTTTTCTATAGTAGGACTTGTTTAGGACTTTGCCGTGCACTGATAGGAACGTTGTTATTCTATTGTTGCTGCAGTCCGTATGCGTTTCTTTGATGAGGATTCATTCCTACCACTCAACAGGAATTTGCTCCTCTACAAGGTTCTTACTGAAGAGGCTCTCTGCAGTATGTTGACGATCGTCCTAATATCAGCTTTGATTGCTTCTGCTCTGATCTCAGCTCGTCCTTCTGCTTTCCCATTTCTCATGGACTGGGTGGTTTGCTTCGATAGTTTGTCGAAGTTAATGGCTATCGGCGTCTGCTGATGGAGTGTGTGGTGGTGCTTCAGGAACCGATTGATTCAGCGGTTTCCTGAGGTTTTTCTGCACATCTCTTCAGCCATTTCCCTGGCATTGTATGTCAGTTTCCTTGTTTGTCCTTGACCGACGCTTGGTCTACAGGATCTTTCTGTCAGTTTCTAAGTCACAATGTAAAGGCTCTCCAGATTTTCAAAGCCCAGCAGTTTCCTTTTTTGTGTTTGGCAAACTAGCAATGTAATCCCCATGCTTACCTACACCTGTTTATGAATTCGTCATCAGTCGTATCAAAAGAGTTACATCTACGGGTGGTCCCTATGGAGAATGGAAAGGGAAATTAAATCATGTGACATCAGGATGATCTGTCATCAGAAGAGAGTAGGTTTATGAAAAATGACTGTGATCAAAATGATAAAACTGTACCACATATACTTCATGGGAAAACAGAAATAGAAGAAGGCACATGAGCTATTTGAAGGAGTTTCCTGATTGATTTGTTAACATTCCAACAACCCACACCATTTAATAGTCACCTCATATGTTTTTTGACACGTCAAAACTCTACACAGCTACTATACAGTCAATGAGTCTTTGACGAAGGACACTGATGACATGCTGACAATCAGTGATTCATGAGTCCAGCGCACATTTCCCGTGTTGTGATTATCAAGGAAACAGAAGGTACCAGCTGCTTATGTGTGGACTTCTGAAATGTGAACAGGTCACCGTTTAAAAAATAATCTGAGCCCACGCCTACAGCAGAATTGTTTCTCCATAAACTGGATAAATAAATATTCAAATGTGATTTCTAGAAAAGGCACTGTCAAGTACCTGTTCCAGAAGAAAACATTCTTGAGACGGTATTTGTGGCTATTGGTGGTATCCATGAATTCCTATTTGAAAAGGAATGCCACCCTGAGGTATATGAAAAAGTGCACTTTGCACCCCTCCGAAGTGTGAAACTTTTGTTGTAGGAGGCCCATTGCCTACGTACCTACCTCAATTCAGCAAAGTTCATTTCTGAAAGTCCGTGGTGCCAAGCAAGCTACAACACTGATGATGACTGTATGGGTCATTTGGTAGATTAAAATATTAAATGCCCGGGGTGCCAAGCAAGCTACAACACTGATGATGACTGTATGGGTCATTTGGTAGATTAAAATATTAAATGCCTGGGGTGCCAAGCAAGCTACAACACTGATTATGACTGTATGGGTCATTTGGTAGATTAAAATATTAAATGCCCGTGGTGCCAAGCAAAGCTACAACACTGATGATGACTGTATGGGTCATTTGCTAGATTAAAATATTAAATGTCCGGGAACTCTGAACACTGCCATCGTAACCTTTGTAATGTAATGGAATACAATTTGCTTGTTTTCAAACATAATGTTGTATTCTATGTATTCATACGTCTGTGCATGTGTGCGCACGCGCGCGCGCGCGTGTGTGTGTGTATGTGCGTGTGTGTGAGTGTGTGTGTGTGTAGGGGAGAGGGGGGGGGGGGGATGGGAGGAGGGGGAGAAGTTATCTAGAAAACGTATCGTGTTTGCCTTGCTTTGCTTTTTTCCTTCACATCTGTGTATTTGATTTCACCTTAGATGTTTTAGAGAACTGTTGTCTATGACGTTAGTCTACCAGATGTCATGTCCGTCTGTATTTAGCATTTCTGAAAGATAGAGTCCCAGAAATATCCCAGAAGTGTAGAGATTCAAGACACTGTATCGAGAATATGCCGTGCATTTGGCTTGGTTTTCTTATGCCATAGTTCTCGAAGTAAAAAAAGGGGGATTTTTATTGGCGTGCAAAGGTCACGATTTTCTGGCTTGGGTTGTCACAGTTTTCTAATCTCAAGAGAATTTTATATTTTAACTAGTTATGCTACACCATATTTTCCCTACGTTCGGTTTCTTAAACTTTAAATAATCTGAGAAAGGTTTTCAGCGAGTTTTTTTTTTATTGACTTTGTCAGAATTTAATGAGAAGTTTTTGTTTTGACGCCGTTAAAACAGTCGCACAAAGTCTGATTTGTGAACTTCTACTTGAAGTATAGAATTTAGACATTAACTCTAGTTTGCATTTTCCCTGTATGGATCTGATTCAACTAGAGATCAGAACCAGCATTTGTCATTCACCTCAATCAATGTTCTGTGTCCACTAAAGTATAGAATAGGAAATCGATTTTTCATAATGACAAACGTTATTGAGAGAGAGAGAGGGGGGGGGGGAGAGAGAGAGGGAGAGAGAGAGAAGAGAGAGAGAGGAAAGAGAGAAAGGGAGAGAGAGAGAGAGAGAGAGAGAGAGAGAGAGAGAGAGAGAGAGAGAGAGAGAGAGAGAGAGAGGAGAGAAGGAGAGACTGAGAGAGAGACGAACAGAGAGAGAGAGAGAGAGAGAGAGAGAGAGAGAGAGAGAGAGAGAGAGAGAGAGAGAGAGAGAGAGTGTGTGTGTGTGTGTGTGTGTGTGTGTGTGTGTGTGTGTGTGTGTGTGTGTGTGTGTGTGTGTGTGTGTGTGTGTGTGTGTAAATCAACTGTGCTGTTTTCTTTTATTCGTGCGTCCGCTACTATTTCTGCTGTTATGATGACGATGATGATGATGATCATGATGATCATGATGATGATCATGATGGTGATGATGATGATGGTGATGATGGTGATGATGATGATGATTGATGTTCTTCATATCATTTCATTATGCCTATTGTTGCTATCACTGCTGCTGTTATTATTAGTAATATTGTAGTAGTAGTAATGATACTAGCAGTTGTAGCAGTAGCAGCAGCACCAGTAGTAGTAGCCGTAGTAATTGTAGTTGTTGTAGCTGTTGCTGTTGTTGTTATCTTTGTTATAAAACGGCACCTTGTGGTCTTTACTTTTGCATGTTAAAGTAGAAACACAGAAACAAAACCGAAAGATGAACATTTGCTGAACATCTCTTATCTTTGAATATAAAACTTTGAATCTCTGTCTGTCTGCTTGCCTGTCTCTCTCTCTTTGTGCGTGCGTGCGTGCGTGCGTGCGTGTGTGCGTGTGTGGTGTGTGTGTGTGTGTGTGTGTGTGTGGACAGAGAGTTATATATTATCACTAACATTATGATTTTCATTGCTGTTTGTATTACTGCTATTGTTGCTGTTGTTAACCATAGTGTGTGTGTCTGTTACACACACACACGAACACACACACACACACACACACACACACACACACACACACACACACACACACACACACACACACACACACACACACACAACACACACACACTGTGTGGAACACAACAAAATCACACACACACACTTACACATTTACCCGCTCACACTCACACGGCCACTAGTCAAAACTAGGTTCTACGTCTTCTTATAGCCATGTGATAAATGAATCACAGAGAGGCATAAAATAAAAGAGAGAGAGAGGGGTGGGAGGGAAGGAGAAGAGAGAGAGAAAGAGGGAGGGAGGGAGAGAGAGAGAGAGAGAGAGAGAGAGAGAGAGAGAGAGAGAGAGAGAGAGAGAGAGAGAGAGAGAACAATTTGACCATTTTTGTTATTGTCCTTTCAGCAATTAAGCCTTTTAGACAAGGGGGGCATGTTTGAAAATAACTCAGTAAAAATCGTCTCCCCCCTCTCCCTTCTCACCCCTCGCTCTCTCCCTCTCCCTCCAACATCTCTCGTCCACAACTCATCCCAACAGCTTCCTCCCTCCCTCACCTACCTCCCAACACCTCACCTCTACCCCCGCCCCCTCCCCCAAGTCCTCACAGACACCCACGACAACCCGACCTCATGTTGACACACATTACAATGATTAAATACACCCACTAGTTGTTTCTTTCAAATGTCTTTTTTATCTATTGTTCATTGCTTGTGATATGAACTTGAACTTCTGCTGTATATACTATCACGTTTTCATTGTTGCTCTCGACAAAACATTCGCAAAACTAATCTGGTCACACTAATATTAGAACAAGTACGAATCATATTGCTTTGGGATATATATATATATATATATATATATATATATATATATATATATATATATATATATATACAACAACCTAATAAATTCCAAGGACAAGTAACCGCTCCAGCAACTTACAGAGCAGCTTGGTGTTGCAATGACTGTAAGAAATATTCAATTATGAACAAAGCTTGCTCTTTCGTCTTAGATTGAAGAAAGATTGAGAAATGTTGAAATAAACCAAAATATTGCCATTATCTCATGGGTGTTATGTGTCTTCTATTGTTCATCTTCCAGAAAATGAATAGTTTTCAGGACAAAACAAAAAACATAAAATAGTCAATATTTCTTTAACCTTATAAGATTTACACAACTATACTCCGAGATTAACTATATCTTCATGTATTTAGAACTAAGCATCTATCCGGGAGGGAGAGAGAGAGAGAGAGAGGAGAGAGAGAGAGAGAGAGAGAGAGAGAGAGAGAGAGAGAGAGAGAGAGAGAGAGACGCAGCTTGCTTCTGCATTTGAAAATCAAAGAGAAAAAGCACACAAAGGAAACTGCCATTTTATTCTAGCTTCCACTGTGCTATGAGCGTACCATGCTGTACAGATATTCATAATGACGAACTCTCAGAAGCTGAACCACTCCACTTGAAATTCCAGGAAATGAGGCAGAAACAGGTCATAGAACACTATGTGCAAGCCGCCATCTACAATGTTTCACCCATTAACTGCAAAGATGGAAAAAAAAAAACAGATGATCCTCACTGTAAGCGGAAATAATCCCACGTGACCATATACGCCCTTCAAACCTTCTGATTGATCAGCAGCTCAAACAGTCAATAGGTAAGCTGTATACTCATCAGCCCAAGGACGGCAAGAGCCGACCCTATTTCTGTGCATGTTCGCCGAAGAATTCAACAAACCCAGCTCAACTAACTAGTTTGATGCGCTGGTTTATACCCTCAGGGAGCTCCTTTTAATGTTCTTTGCCCAGAATGAAAGTTTGATAAGAAAGTGACACCTTAAACAGTAAGCAATACTAAAAAAAGGCAAAATTTGTACCCATAATGAATAGATGATTCCGATGTGCCACTTCTTGCGGTACCAACATGTCCAGCCCATAAGCATATGCAAACAAAAAAGAGAAGTATTTGATATATTTAGAAATAGGAAGCGTAGTGTACACGCTGTCATGCAGTCTCAAACCAGAATGGTAGTATCATTTTCACCATTCTCATCTTCACTGATCAGCATTAAAAAAAAGTCTCAAATTGTGTGGCCTTTTTTTCATACCTTGCTCTCATGGTGATCTCAATTTCGATTGCCTCTCAATGTCTATGGCCTGGAATTAATTCTGTCAGGGTCAACGGCATTGACAAATTCACGGGGACTGTTGCTGGACAGACGTGGTTGTCGTAAGTAGGGGGCTTAATAGTCCCACGTATGCTGGATCAGAACAGTCAAGTCAAGTCAAGTCAAGTCAAGTCAAGTCAAGTCAAGTAAAGTAAACTTTATTATCTCAATTTGAGAAATTAATTTGTGGTCACACACATCACAGCAAATAAACAATAATTTAGTCACATTCCCCATTTTTCTCACATATGACATACATTCATATAAAGGAATTTGGGATTTCAATTAAACATCTCCTCGGTTCATAAAATCAATGGACAGGGGAATAAAACTTTGTTTAAATCTGACACTTCTGCATTTAACCGATCGATATCTTCGTCCTGACTGAAGAAGGTCATACTGATTTGCAAGAATGTGGGTCTGGTCACACGCAATCTTCTTCGCTTTTACAAACAACACGGCACCTGTACAGCTCACTCAGACTTTTTTGTCTCTCACCAACGATTTTTCCTCCCACGTTCACCACTTTCTCAAGCACATTTTCTACTCTTCACAGTCAACCCACCATACCCAGCACATAAATGAGAAAGTTAAAAACAGATTCCAAGAAGCATGAATAAAGAAGCATGAAGGGATTCAGTGGAAGGCAGTGTCTTCTCTAGTCGGTTAAACCATGACGACTTGACATTGACTGCTAGTACGGATGGTGTGGTAGTGTGTGTATTTCTGTCTGACTCTCACTTTCAAAAGTTTGGATGCGTGTAACGATTATTCCCTACACAAACCCATACCACACGAACATGGAGAGCCAGGCAACACACAAGCTGTTTCTTTCTTTTATATGCTGCCTGAACCATTAGAATATAAACATACATCACTGTTAATCACTATATATCAGCATGCACCACACAGCTCGTAAATCAACATGTCACAACAATAACATGTAATAAGCCCAAGCCGCTGAGACACATATGACGGTACAACCAAAGCAGATAAACAAAAATATTACAGCAATTTTTTTTTTCTGGCGCGGACCTCGCAGGCATCATTAGTGTCCTGACACAGTTCACATACTTGCTGGGTCGAGCCCAAGTTACAGTGTGTAGCACACCAACCAGGATATTCACACTGCAAGGAGAGCCGCTTCAAGACAGTCCCAAATGGTGTTCCACAGGGCACACCCACACAGAAGATCATCACGTCGCACTACCGACCTGGCGGTCAGCCTCTTCACGTCGTCTTGACGGAGAATCCTGAGGCCCTTTACTACACAAGTCTACTACTGACCTGGCGATTAGCCTCTCCACGTCGTTTTGACGGTGAAAGCGGCTGAGGCACGGGCTGTACCACAACATGCGGTGGTAATCAGTCCCAGTCGGACTCAGGCGCCTCACCGATACCTGGGAAACTGATTACCACCAAAACTAAGTTGCGAGTCTCTCTTGCGGCACCGTGGGGATGTTTTTCCACGCCGGGCAAATCTACAAATACTGACAACAAAACGCAGGTGAGTAGCTGTCATGTAAACAGGTCAGCAGGTGACCAGGCAAACTTTCGCCACCTCAGAACTGTCCCCACCCCACAATTTGGGACCGGACAAAAATGGTCCGTCACAACTGCTCCCGGTAGATTGCCAGTGCCAGGGCTGTGGTGGGTCAGGCCAGACTGTGGCTCTGGACAAGAGGAGGGAGCACAATGAGCAGCTTGGTACAATGCCACTGAGGTGGCACAGAAGATGGGACAGCAAAAAAAAAAAAAGAAGAAAAAAGAAACGTCTACAAATATAGACTGAGCAAACACTGACAACCGTCTCCCGTCACCACAGGGTCTAATGGCTTGTGTGCAGAAACGACACAACATGGCATAATGTCATTAAATCCCTTTTCATGCTTGTAAGCAGCCATCATCTTAACGAAAAAAAAAAAAAAGCTACGAAAATTGTACTGCAGAGGACCCCGATTATTGGTGGGTCTAAACTGCACTGGCCCCAATGGGACGACTCATGTATAGGTATGACGAATTCCTGTACATTGTATGAATCCCATTGTCACACGCAGCTAACACAACCTTAATGTAGAAAGGACATAGGAGGCTACAGATAGACCTGGAGTCGCATTCTCGACTCACTTACATCACAACTTCAGGCTACAGAAGTGGTTCATGCCGTTGGCGACGTTGTGGTTGTCATTGTGTTGATCAAAAATGGCATATGGTCTTTGGCCGTCATTTAGCAGGCCGTTGACAGCTGAAATAAAGCTGGGGACATATACACCAAGGGTAAGGTCCAACCCTCTCGTATTGTGTCTCTGTGACAATTCCCACCTTGTGTGTCTGCGAACTTGCATGGACAGCACGAGATCATTCTAAATCGCCCGGTGACCGCCAGGTAAAGTAGTGAACTTCCAGTGAGGATGCGGGAACAGAGACGAAGAGGCCGAATATCTGTTTTGAAATATAAATCTGTGTACAAGCGATGAAAGGATCCACAATATTACGCACGGGAATAACCAATACCCGGGACAAAGTGTGATGCAAAACATGATAATAATAAAATGTAGTGCAAGCAAACTGCCTGTATGTAAATATTAATGATGTCCAAAAAATGCAGTAGGAGTTATGATTTTGAATGTTCAAAAATATTATTAACTATTTTCCTCTAAATAATAGCTTTTGTCTAAGCATATGTTGAACAGTCATATTTTACCCTGTACTGTAAACAGCAGAACCTAGAGATGAGCAATTAACAATATGCATCATAACTGGATAAAAGACGAAATGAAAAACAAAAACGTTATGAAAGTTCACCTCCTGACAGCTTGTGAAATGTACCAATTGATTTATCACACTCATCTACCCCCCCCCCCCCCCCCCCCCCCACACACACACACACACAGACACACGCGCTATCACACCCTGACCCTGACGTTCTCTCAGTTAATCGGGTACAAAGCGAGCAAAATGGTTAAACTTACGTCGAGGACGTCAGGGCCCAAGACATTCACCTGGTGACTATTGTTAAGGTTTAAAGATTTGGTGAGTAAGTTCAAATCCTTCATTCCAACGTTTCGAGTAATACCAGATAGTCGTTGTCATATAAGTCCAAAGTGGAAAAAAACGAACGTGGAAAAAACGTTTTTATCAAGACCAAAAATAGGGATGCAGAACAACTGCAAATCATAAACAGAAGAAAAAAAAGGAACACACACACACACACACACACACACACACACACACACACACACACACACACACACACACACACGCACACACACACACACACGCTCACTCACTAAAAATTAGAAATAAGTCATATACTAATATACTTATCACACCTATTTGTTATTTTTTTCTTAAACATTTCGCTTCCTTCAGAGCAGTTGCAAAATGCACAACTGATTTCAGGCGACCTACTACAAACGACAGCATAAACTCGTTCCAGATTATTCTCTCTAACAGCAGTGTATATCAAGAGGCACAACGGAATAAAGACGAGACAGGCCAAATGCCTGTTTTGAAATGTTTGTTTCCTGTGCACGCACTGATAGGGTCCGCAATACAATGCATCTTGGACCTGGTAAAAACGTTCCAAACTCCCATCACGCCAAAATGTATTTCTCTGTAAGTGAGAATAGGCACGTGGCCAAAACCCCCCCCCCCCTCGCCCTGGTGGATAAGATCTATCTTTATCCGTTCTATGAGACAGAGAGATGGATATTGGCACTTGCTTTTATTCACTGTCTGAGCTGTTTCTCGATGTCAAAAATCATTCATTAAAATCTGGCTTTTGGAACAGGGCAGTTGATCAGTTTTACCTTAGGTTCAGAATCGCTACCCTCTCAAGTTCAGAGTCATGTGCTTCGATTTACATGTTTTGTAGATTGGAACACTTTGTGAGAATTTTAAAGAAGGGCAGAAAAAAGACGTTTTCAATCAGAGACAGAGGAAAACACACAGGCTTCTGCAAACCGCAAACAGATGAGAAAAGATATGCACTACTCTAGCAAATTACACACATAGAAAGCAATGCACTCAAGCTGCAACTTCTGACGAACAAAGGCAAGAACACATGAACAGAAAGTATACACTTCCTTTTTTGTAATTAAGTCTGTCAATACTAATCGAAAAAATATCCGTGTGCATACTACAACTGAAAAAAATGTGTGTACACCCAGCTTAAAAAAAACGATATTCATCAAGTCGTCATTATAATTTCTGTAAGATTTTAAACACATATTTCCACTTTCTCTTATTTTCTATTTGTTCCCACTACTTTCATTCCTCTTCCTACTTTTTAGCTGTTGGTGTCTGTTAAGCAGTGTCCCAGAATATTTCTCTGTAGTGAGAGCCCATAGTGTAATAGATGACATATTGAAGGTTGCATTTACAAAGCTGAATGTCTCAACAATCCATATCATAGATAAAAATAAGTTTTGATTTCGTCGCCCAGCGTTCATTTCTGGAAAAAAGATCCGAACAAAGCGGTCTAGAGCGTTTGGAGACGAGCAAGCAATAAAGAAGATGGAGTTACGGACAAGAATCTTGGTTAGAGCCAGTTCACGAGGAGAGAGTGACGACGAAGTTTTAGCTCGCCATGACATTGCCTGACGAAGTTTCACGATCGTCATGATTGTCATTACTGTCACTGTGATCATCGACCAACCCAGGAAGACCAACACCGAAAAACGGAACTTTCAAGATTATTGATAAACTCTTTGTGTGCCTTGTAGAATCGTCCCTCGATAGCTGTCTTGATAATTGCACCTGACGTTGGATCATATACACATCCAATGCGATATCGAAAAGTCACAATAAAATATAGACCAAATACCAAGACAGACATCAAAAGGATGAAGACTATCATCGTTCTAGTACGTAACAGACTGTGAACTTTGAGTGGATTGAAAACACACAGGCACCTCTCTGTAGCAATGACTGCAGATAAAATTTGTGATATATACATAAATGATAGTAGATTACTGCAAAATTCAGATTCGTAGAAAATGTTTGGATTGGGCCAAATCTTTCCTTTGTAGAGAATTGTAAGAAGAGTTGTTCCCCATGATAAAACATCCCCATTGCCAGATACATACCATCGGCAAAAGACAAGGCAAACAGACACAGGTTGACCCGATCCTTCAATCCCTGTTTGTAGAACACCGCCATGTTAATGACGTTAGCCGGCCCACCAATCAGAGAAACAGTAGCCCTAGCACGTTGTTTTTCATTATGCGCATTGTGTTTTTTTCCACTTCTGCACTGACAATGTTATCAGGATTGTCCCAAGGCAAAAACTCCAACTCACTGAACACACAACTGGGATGCAATCTTCTCGAAGGGATGTGTTGTGCACAACTGTCTGCAAGTATCCTGAAAAAGTAACATTTTCGGTCGCATTGTCAGTCATTGCAACACGCAGAGGGTATGTCTTCAACGTCGCACGCACCATCAACCGTTGACGCGCCATCTTTTATATTTATTTTCACGACATATTTTCATGACCCGTGTTCTTGTTCACGCTGGTGATAATTGCTTTATTGTAATGACGAGAGAGAGAGAGAGAGAGAGAGAGAGAGAGAGAGAGAGAGAGAGAGAGAGAGAGAGAGAGACAGACAGACAGACAGACAGACAGGACAGCGAGAAAGAGACTGAGAGAGGCAGAGAGACAGACGCAGAGAGAGACAGAGACGACAGACAGACAGATGGACAGAGAGGAGAGAGAGAGAGAGATGGAGAGAGAGAGAGAGAGAGAGAGAGAGAGAGAGAGAGAGAGAGAGAGAGAGAGAGAAGAGAAGATAATCAGTTCAGCGGAATCTTGTATGGTGGAATATTTCGCAAAAAAAAGTTTAAAACGGAAAGCAAAATACACGA
>JADBJO010019597.1:0-2500 GCA_016801955.1 Conus betulinus | reverse complement strand
GACTGTAGATGGCAAAATCGAGAAACCCATTCACATTCATTGAAATAGTTTTCACAACATACAGAATGTGTTGTTCAGATATGTCTTTTGCAGAATATGAATATGAACAGTCGTCCAATTTGTTATGACCTAACAATCAGTAAGATTAACAGGTTCATACAGAATTTACAGGTTTATACATCAAGTTCAGACATATATAAGCTATTTCAGAAAATAATGTTTTATTTTATAATTTCAACAACAATTGTACGCTACGCGTAACTGTTGTGATTTCAATGTGAAGATTCCATCCTTTGTCTGTCTGGATGTAATTCAGCCAGAGATCAGAACTAGCTCATGACAATCACCTTAGTCTGTTTTCTGCACTCATTGAAGCGTCTTTAAAGATCAGGAGTCTGAGTTTGTGTCTAACACTGGCACCAAAAGTCATTAGCTCTATTATTACTGCCCACACGGCGACTTCCCTTGACGTCAGACCCTCAAGTTTAAGCCGTCGTTAGGTTGCCACTGCTGTAATGACGAAAGTAGATATTTCTGTGCATAACTGTGAGGACCATGCGTGAAGTACCGCGGTAATTCAGACATGTACTCGCGTGTTTATGCCGGGATTAGTGAACATCGTGAAACTGAACTGACTTCTGAGGGGATGCAAATTTAGCTCAAGTCTTCTGCAAGGCGAGGTCTGGCATTTGATTTAAGTCGATCGTCTCTGTGCTTTTACAGAAATCGATTAGAGGAAGTGGATTCACATTTAATTTAAAACAGTCTTGAGTCTGTAAGTACACTACATTGAACTGTAGATCGACGAGCGGGTTAGACTGGTGATTAAGCGCTCAAGGTCTCACAAGCAGTTATTTACAATTGAGCCATACACATCTACTTTCTCGAGCATTGTTAACTCTTGTGTAAAAAGACTTCAGTCTAAGCATTTGAAAAGCATTAATGCAAATAAAGAAACAACCCAGAGGAAACAAAATCCGATCACAAGATCATTAGACACAGCTGTCTTTTAGACAAAGGTGGCAGAAACCCAGCATAAATATAAGAGATCCTGACAGAACCGTCTGCCTATAGTCTTTTCGTTGTGCTCAGCAGCTACATGCAGGATCCCTGTATCACTGGATTTCAACAACTTTACAACATCACTGTACCTTACATGACTGGGATGTCTCATGAAGACATGGGAACTGTTTGTTTTGACGGGGGGGGTGGTGTGTGGCGGATAAGTGATTGATGTGAACGTAGTCTGAATTCGAGCGTCTAACTATTATATGGATAACCCGTAAAAACCATCATTCCAAATTTAAAATGAGGCAGGGAACAGTAAACAATAAGCAATAAACAGGTAGGATAAGTCTTGCTCCCATAACTAAACCTAACACAGAGTAACTTTTATTCAAGAATGGCACAGTCTGTTAAACTTGAATAAAATCAGATATATACAAAGACGAACAATCTAATAGTGCGGGTAACACATGAATTCTTTTTTTTGACCCTTGGTGGTGAGAACACCACAGTATTATGGACTGTGATGTGTCTCTATTTGACACCAGGAGCACAGACACAACCAGCCGTGTCTCGGGATAAATCCGATCCAGCGGACGAAAGGCCTAGGAGCAGGTAATACAAATACATCTGCCTTCGAGAGGGATTACGATGGTTCTGTCACGCAGCTGGTGAAGAGTTTTCATATTTATAATATGGTTTCTTAATTTCCTGTTCCCATTTTCTTCATCTTCAACACCCCCCCCCCCCCCCCCTTCCCCACACCTTAAGTCCAAATCTTTATCAAGTCATCACTGTGATGACAGACAGAGGGGTTGTTGGCCTGCGCTTGTTTTCCACCCACTATAAGATTGTTCGTCTTTGTATTTGTCTGACTTTATTCAAGTTTAAAAGGCTGTGCCAGTCTTGAATAAAAGTTACTCTGTGTTAGGTTTTCTTACGGGAGCAAGACTTACCCTATGCAGTCGAGCCTGGTTTCTAGGTGGATATCCCTAGAATGGACTGGAGGAGTCCAGGTTCTAGCCGGTGAACCCTTTGAAAATCATCATCCCAGTGTCTAATCGCGCGAACCCGGCCGGCATCATCTGGATGGATAACTCGTAAAATAGCCATCATACTTAAACAGCAAATAGTCTGGCTTTATATAGGTCGAGGCCTGACCTTCCGTTTCGAAATAACTCTTTGAAAGTCATCCCCTTAATCTTCAAGATTTTCTTTTTTTTTTTTTTTTTTTTTCTTTTTTTTTTGTTTTCTTTTTTTTTTTTTTTTTTTTTTTTTTTTTGGGTGGGGGGGGGGGGGTGGGGGAGTAATTTGACCTCCTGATTTTTTAATCTGGCTCATAGTTGTCATACCAATCATATTATCAGCCGTTGCAGCATTAGCGCTGAGACATGACAAAATAACGAAAAAGTTGTTGAGCGGCCTTTTCTTTTTCTAACGAAGATCGCAAACCAGCTTCACACTGACAAAAATCATGATGATAATTACGTAACTG
>JADBJO010019596.1:0-27500 GCA_016801955.1 Conus betulinus | reverse complement strand
GCTTGAAGCAGACGACATTGAGTTAATGACTGCTGGAAGTCGGTTTCTGGCGGAAATTCAACTGCAAAATATTTCAGTCATCTTCTGCCTTCTGGAAGAGGTCGTCTCACTGCAAGTAGACGTTTGCTTTGCAGGTTTCAATTCCAGATTGCTGCTCATTCTGCAAGTCAGCAAAAAAAAAAAAAAAAAAAAGAGTGGTTCATTCCAGACAGGAAATCGGAACAGATCGACCGGGCGTTGAAGTAGATAGGAAGAGGGAAACTTTGAACTGTTTGCCAAAGTTCCTGTGCTAACTGTTTGCCAAAGTTCCTGTGCTACAGTCGGGGGAAGATCATTCATTGGTTTACTCAAGCTGTCATCGAAGCAGTGAAGGAAGAGCTGAATCCCCAGAATACCTAAACTGCACAAAATTAAAACTACGTCAGCTCGTGACAAGTAATCCATTGCAGAACTTTGTCCCCGGTGTGGAACTTGTGGTGACCTCAGCCTGCATTGTGAGGGGCCTTGGCTTTGCTAACTGCTGACTGGCCTTTGGACGAGAATCGACACGAAGGATCAGTTCGAAATCATGGAGAGTAGGGAAAAGAAAGTGAGTTTTACTTTCGGTTCCTTTCTTTTATCTGGAAATAAGGGCTGAAGAATTCATAACTGCATTTGGTGTATGAAATAAAATGGCTGTTAAAACGGCAGATGCATGAGCAGTAAGTTTATTAGCATCTCCGTGCTTTGGGGAACGATTTCATCATTTTTGTTGAAGGTAAGAACAAGATGTACATTAGCAGGGTTATGATGTGATTTAAAGTTACCGATAGAAGAGTTGAAATTGATCTTGAATTGTGGTTACTAGAAAGCTGTTGCCAGGGAGGAAAGAGAGTAGTTTTGCCTTGTGAACTGTAGTAGCCTGCCTGAAACTTCACTAGTGGCTGTGATCAGAGAAAGATGACTATCATTAGTGCCATAACTGACTGACAGCCTATTTTCTGTCTTGGGCCACTCAGGGACGGATGGCTAACAGTAGTTTGTGCCATAACTGACGGACAGCCTTTTTTCCTGTCTTTTGGCCACTCAGGGAGGGATGGCCAACAGTAGTTTGTGCCATAACTGACGGACAGCCTTTTTCTGTGTCTTGGGCCACTCAGGGAGGGATGGCCAACAGTCGAGCTGGTCTGAGGGAAGGTGTGCAGCTGTGTGGCCTTAAATCAACAAAACCTCCAGTCTCGGTCTTCAGCACCGTGTTTGGGTTGGGCTGGTGATGTGGTCAGTGTGTTGATAGAAGAGAGGGAGGTTAAGGGGTTGAGGGTGGAGTGAGGAGGGGGGTGCTGTGTT
The DNA here is from genome assembly GCA_016801955.1 of Conus betulinus. NCBI lineage: Eukaryota > Metazoa > Mollusca > Gastropoda > Neogastropoda > Conidae > Conus > Conus betulinus. The sequence goes on along the minus strand of JADBJO010019596.1, from coordinate 26,174 downwards.
GTAGCTGGGAGCGGGTCGGTGACGGATGCTGATTGGAAGCAGTGCCAGCACTCTGTAGGGCTTCGTCATGTCCGCTTCGTCAAGCACCGACAACCTCCTATTGTTTTACATCACTGACCTGCCGACGATGAGTCATAGACAATAATGTAACTTAGCTGTGGCATCGTGTGTGGGGATGACAGTGATGTAACCTAGCTGTGACATCGTGTGTGGATGACAGTAATGTAACCTAGCTGTGACATCGTGTGTGGATGACAGTAATGTAACCTAGCTGTGACATCGTGTGTGGATGACAGTGATGTAACCTAGCTGTGACATCGTGTGTGGATGACAGTAATGTAAACCTATCTGTGACATCGTGTGTGAGTCATGACAGTGATGTAACCTAGCTGTGACATCGTGTGTGATGCCATGGACAGTAATGTAACCTAGCTGTGACATTGTGTGGATGACAGTAATGTAAACCTAGCTGTGACATTGTGTGGATGACAGTAATGTAACCTAGCTGTGACATCGTGTGTGCATGACAGTGATGTAACCTAGCTGTGACATCGTGTGTGCATGACAGTAATGTAACCTAGCTGTGACATTGTGTGGTGGATGACAGTAATGTAATCTAGCTGTGACATCGTGTGCAGATGACAGTGATGTAACCTAGCTGTGACATCGTGTGTGGATGACAGTAATGTAACCTAGCTGTGACATCGTGTGTGGATGACAGTAATGTAACCAGCTGTGACAGCGTATGTGGATGACAATAATGTAACCTAGCTGTGACATCGTATGTGGATGCCATTCCGGAAGGACTTCTCGTTTAATTTTGTTTGTTTATTGTTTGTTTGCTTATTTGTTTATCTGAATTATGCCTTAAAAAAAAAAGAATAGTAAAAATTAGTAAGAGAGCACATTTCTACTGATGCCTTTAGACATCTGGCTGAATCTAATCCTCTGTTCAGATCGTTATGTGCAAGCATTTGCTCAAGCTCGGGTCTGTCTTACTTCTATTTGTGGAGTGTCACACAGGGTGCATTTTGCCCTTTGTATGGCATTACTCTAGCTCATTGTCTCCCTTTTTTTGCTGAAATGTCACATTGGGTGTATTCAGCCTTTTGTTTGGAAAGTTACATATGGTACATTCACTGCTTTGTATGCAAGTTCACATAAGGTGAATTCACTCCTTTTGTGTGAAAGGTCACACAGGGTATATTCACTTTTGGGGAAAGGGCCCATAAGGTACATTCATTGCTTTGTGTGAAAGGTCACACAGGGTACATTCATTGCTTTGTGTGAAAGGTCACACAGGGTACATTCATTGCTTTTTGTGTGAAAGGTCACACAGGGTACATTCATTGCTTTGAGTGAAAGGTCACACAGGGTACATCATTGCTTTGTGTGAAAGGTCACACAGGGTACATTCATTGCTTTGTGTGAAAGGTCACATAGGATACATTCACTGCCTCGTGTGAAAGGTCACACAGGGTACATTCATTGTTTTGTGTGAAAGGTCACACAGGGTACATTCATTGCTTTGGTGTGAAAGGTCACATAGGATACATTCACTGCCTCGTGTGAAAGGTCACACAGGGTACATTCATTGCTTTGTGTGAAAGGTCACATAGGATACATTCACTGCCTCGTGTGAAAGGTCACACAGGGTACATTCATTGTTTTGTGTGAAAGGTCACACAGGGTACATTCATTGCTTTGTGTGTGAAAGGTCACATAGGATACATTCACTGCCTCGTGTGAAAGGTCACACAGGGTACATTCATTGCTTTGTGTGAAAGGTCACATAGGATACATTCACTGCCTCGTGTGAAAGGGCCCATAGGGTACATTCACTGCTTTGTGTGAAAGGTCACACAGGGTACATCATTGCTTTGTATGAAAGGTCACATTGGGTACATTTACTGCCTTGTGTGAAAGGTCACATAGCACATAGGGTACATTCACTGCTTTGTGTGAAAGGTCACAATGAGCACATTCACTGCTTTGTGTGGTGAATCATCACATGGCTGCAATCTCTCCTTTGTGTGAAGAGTCACGTTACTGTAGTTCATTCTAATACCACGTGTGGATCGTCACGCTGAATGTATGTGCTCCTTTGAGTGAGGTCACGTTGCTCTGGCTCCTTTTACTCCCTCTTGTGTGGAGTTACACTGGGTGCATTGTGTCCGCTGTGTTGAAGGGTCATATTGATGTGTGGAGTTACACTGGGGCATTGTGTCCACTGTGTGGGAGGGTGATATTGATGTGTGGAGTTACACTGGGTGGCATTGTGGTCCACTGTGTTGGAGGGTCATATTGATGTGTGGAGTTACACTGGGTGCATTGTGTCCACTGTGTTGGAGGGTGATATTGATGTGTGGAGTTACACTGGGTGCATTGTGTCCACTGTGTTGGAGGGGTCATATTGATGTGTGGAGTTACACTGGGTGCATTGTGTCCACTGTGTTGGAGGGTGATATTGATGTGTGGAGTTACACTGGGGTGCATTGTGTCCACTGTGTTGGAGGGTGATATTGATGTGTGGAGTTACACTGGGTGCATTGTGTCCGCTGTGTTGAAGGGTCATATTGATGTGTGGAGTTACACTGGGTGCATTGTGTCCACTGTGTTGGAGGGTGATATTGATGTGTGGAGTTACCTGGGTGCATTGTGTCCGCTGTGTTGAAGGGTCATATTGATGTGTGGAGTTACACTGGGTGCATTGTGTCCACTGTGTTGGAGGGTCATATTGATGTGGAGAGTTACAACTGGGTGCATTGTGTCCACTGTGTTGGAGGGTCATATTGATGTGTGGAGTTACACTGGGTGCATTGTGTCCGCTGTGTTGGAGGGTCACATTGATGTGTAGAGTTACACTGGGTGTATTCTGTCCGCTGTGTTGGAGTATTCACATTGATGTGTAGAGCTACAATGGGTGTATTCTGTCCGCTGTGTTGGAGTATCACATTGATGTGTAGAGCTACAATGGGTGCATTTTCTCCACTGTGTTGGAGGGTCACATTGATGTAGCTTATTTTTACTCCTTTGTGTTGAGAGTTACATGGGATGCATTCGCTCCACTGTGCTGGAGAGTCACACTGATGTGGCTTATTTTTCCTCCTTTTTTGTGGAGAGTTCGTCTAAGTCCTCCACTCTCTGTCCCTGTCAGCTGTCTCTACCAGTTCTTAACACTTTCCGCATCTTTCTCTCTCGATACGAATCTACATGCCCATATGTCACCATGTCTGTATGTCACTGTGTCTTTATGTCACCGTGTCTATATGCCATTGTGTTTATGTCATCGTGACTTTATGTCATCTGGTCTGTATGTCACCATGTCTGTATACACTGTGTCTAATTGTCACTGTGTCTATATGTCACCATGTCTGTATACACTGTGTCTAATTGTCACTGTGTCTATATGTCACCATGTCTGTATACACTGTGTCTAATTGTCACTGTGTCTATATGTCACCATGTCTGTATACACTGTGTCTAAATTGTCACTGTGTCTCTATGTCTGTCGTGTCTAAATTATGGGTCACTGGGTCGTATGTCACCATGCCAGCTTGTCTAACCCTAGTCATTGCCCCACTAACCAAACTCTACCCTTACGTACAGACACGCTGACACGAGGGCCAAAATAGCTCAGTTGGTACAGCATCGGACTCGTAATCTTGGGGTTGCGGGTTCGCATCTCCGCCGGGCCGTTTCGGGACAGGGAATTTTCCCTCGGAGTTAACACTGGTTCTGACTCCATTCCCCACACAGTCCTTCGAATGAGACTATACACCGAGGTTCCGTGTGTGTATGCACGCACAATTTCTTGCACACACGTAAAATCCCATCACCAACTCTCGGAAGAGAAGGCCAGTTTGGCCGTTGGTATGGATGACACGTTACACATAGCTTGCACCTTCCCCGAAGTAGGGGTATGGCTGCCTTAATGGCGGGATGAAAAATGGCCATACATACAAAAGTGTTAGAATAATCAACATGATGATTGTGGACACTAAAGAAAGAAGAAAGAAAGAAGAAAGAAAAAGAGAAATGAAACAGACTCCTCATAGAAACGAAAAGATGACGTACGTAATGGCAAAACACAGGGACCATGGTGACAAGCGGACCTCATTGAAGTCACGACGAGGTGATTTTGACAACTGGCAAAATTTCACTGGACATAGCAGGCCGGTCAAGCGGTCAACATTGAAGTCACGACGAGTCATGATAAACTGTTGTCAAAAGCTGTCATCCATTGTCGTGCAATGAACACAGTCATGATAACTGTCTGTCAAAAAGCTGTCATCCTGCATCTGTCGTGCAATGAATACAGTCATGATAACTGTCTGTCAAAAAGCTGTCATCCTGCATCTGTCGTGCAAGTGAATACAGGCATGATAACTGTCTGTCAAAAGCTGTCGATCCTGCATCCGTCGTGCATGAATACCTGTCGCAGCTGATAACTGTCTGTCTTGATGATAAAAACTGTCCCATCCTACATCTGTCTTGATGATAACTGCCTGTCGATAGCTGCCATCCTACATCTGTCTTGATGATAACTGCCTGTCGATAGCTGCCATCCTACATCTGTCTTGATGATAACTGCCTGTCGATAGCTGCCATCCTACATCTGTCGGGATGTGCAATAAATACCTGATGATAACTGTCTCAACGGCGGGCAGGCATAGCTCTATCGACAGTGATTAGCGTTTTGAGGTACAGCACAACTTGGGACGTAGGGACAGAGACAACAGCAGACATGGATGTAACGAGAATTAAACGTTGCGCTATTGAGTCAGAAGTGCTAGCGCACGTAGTGCTATTGAATACACAGCGATACATGCCGTGGTGCTATTGACACTAAGCGCTATCGGGAGGTAGCCGTCGTCGGCCACATCGATAGCAGTCGCTGGCATGCATATCCGACTACGAAGCGAACCAACCGCCGAGTCAATGGCGTCTGGTTGATTTCCGGCGTAAGTCACGTATTCTCTGAACACAGTCAGTTACAAACAGTGTGTCTAACAACACTCAATCATCATTCTATGGCGGTAGCAGTTGTCCCACAAGAGCAGTTTCTAGTTGAAGGCTTACAAGCGAAGCGAACCAACCGCCGACAAAAGTGTGGTTGCGCGCGCGCGCGCGTCCGTGTGTGTGTGCTGTGTGTGTGTGTGTGTGTGTGGTGTGTGTGTTTGTGCGTTCTGCCTGCCTGCGTCCCCACAAGAGTGTGTGTGTGTGTGTGTGAAGGTGTGGTGTGTGTGTGTGTGTGTGTGTGTGTGTGTGTGTGTGTGTGTGAGAGAGAGAGAGAGAGAGAGAGAGAGAGAGAGAGAGAGAGAGAGAGAGAGAGAGAGAAGAGGTGGCCTTTTTCATTATTTAGCGTTCTTCTAGTTCGATTATCACAGATTCTAAATAACTATGTGTAATAGTACACAATCATCAAATCAATAGTATTATCAGTTAGAAATTAAAGTATGTGTACCTATGTGCTTGCGTCCATATTGGTGTGTGTGTGTGTGTGTGTGTGTGTGTGTGTGTGTGTGTGTGTGTGTGTTTGCATGTATGCCTGTCTATCTGTCTATCTGTCTGTCTATCTGTCTGTCTGTCCGTCTCTGTCTCTGTGTCTTTGTCTCTGTCTGTCTGTCTGTTGTCTGTCTGTCTGTCTGTCTGTCTGTCTGTCTGTCTGTCTGTCCTGTCTGTCTCTGTCTCTCTCCCCTCCTCTCCTCTCCTCTCTCTCTCTCTCTCCTCTTCCTCCTCCTCCACCTCTTCTCACCTCCCCCCCTTCTCCTCTCCTCCTTCTCCTCTACACACTCCCCCCCCCCCCTTTCTCTCCCTCTCTGTGTGCCTGTATGCGTGTATGTGTATGTATGTCTTTTATGTGCGTATCTCCTCCCCTATGTTCTGTTGTCTGTCTCTCTGCATGTGTGTGTGTGTGTGTGTGTGTGTGTGTGTGTGTGTGTGTGTGTGTGTGTGTGTGTGTGTCCTCTTGTGCTGGTGTATTATTTATTTCTTACAGCCATTGTAAAGTTTTCAAATCTCCTTAGCATGAGGAAACGGAACTGTTCTGAATTGTTTTAACTGATCTAATCATTCTTCTCTCCTTTCCACATCAAGGGCTGTTGTTATTAATTTTGTTTGTTTCTGCTTTTGTTCTAATGTCCTCAGCCTTTTTCTTTCTGTGCACGTGATGCTAATGCCAGAAATAAGAGGGTTTTGGGTTTAGATTCGTTCGTTTGTTTGAAGAAAAAGAAACACCGAAGGTGCTGGGGAGGACCCAGAGAAGCACTGCTGTCTTCACCTGCCCTTTGAGCAGCCCTGTACCACCCTTGGAGGCCTGCGCTGTGTTGGCGATGGGTACAGGCACGCGCAGGACACTCCATTAAGATATCAAGGGAGATAACTGCTCCTGAGCAGAGGTAAAATCAGACTACAGGATGCAACTCATAACAGCCTTAAAGTAGCACCCCATGGGTGTACCAGCCCGTGTTTCATGACTGCAGAACCCACAAGCAAAAAACAACAACACAAAAAAACACCCTCCAGCTGTCGAGCACACCCCACAGACCCAACCACCCCTGCCCGCGGACAGGTGAAGACAGTGCCACTCCAGACACAGCCAAGCTTTCGTCATAGGGTCTTATGTGCCCTCAAGAGAGAATTTTGGTTTGCGGTCATAATGGGAAAAAAATGATTCCTTCCTTCTTTTTCTCCGTGCTCTCAGATAGCTTGTGATCTCTGTGATTCTGGAACAGTTGTTTGACCTGACCGAGAGCGTCTTGTCTGAAGTTCGATTGGTTGTTTTTTTTTTTAAATCATTTATTTATTTATTTATGCATCTATCTAGTAAATTAGTAATCATAATCCTACTGATTTACGGTGAAGTAGTCTTTAAGCATCAGTACTAAACTTTCTTGTTCATTTTGACTTGCGATCTGTTTCTTTATTTTCGTAACATTAATATTATTTGTTTACGTTACACCATTCACTGCTGCTTTAGTTTCCGGTTATCCTGTACTTTTTGAAACCATTTCTTAAGATATATCTTTTCCGTGTCCGTAGTATTCATGAAACTGTTGGATGTTCGTGTGCGATGAATTCACTTTGTATGCATTTGATCGTTGGAAATTTTCAAGTGGGTCATTTGTGAAAAAAAAAAAAAATATTATATATATACATAAATATATAGCTGAACAATTAAGTAGTGGGGGAAACAAAATGCAGATTAAACAATTCTTCCATCATTGTAATAATGACTTGGCAAAGATTTGAAATTGAAAGGAAAAAAAAAAACTTGAAGATGAAGTAAATGGGAAAAAATTATATCATAAGTATGAAAACTCTTCACTAGCTGCATGAGGAAACTAACACAATCCCTCTCGAAACACAGATCTATATGTATCGCCTGCTCCGGGGCCTTGTCGAAGAACAGATCTATATGTGTCGTCTGTTCCGAGGCCTTTCGTCTGTCTGTTCCGAGGCCTTTCGTCTGTTCCGAGGCCTTTCATATCCGCAGGATCGGACTTATCAGGGAGACACGGCTAATTGTGACTGTGCTCTTGGCGTCAGATATAGAGACACAACCACAGTCCATAATTCTGTGTGGTTCCGACCGCCAAGGGTTCGACAAAGAATCCAACAGCACCCCCAAAGTAGCCAGCGAAAGGTTAGTAGAATTAAACAAAACGAAAGTGTGGAGAGGAAAAAAGTTGTTGAAAACTAAAAACATTACGCAAACAGTATAAAATGTAAGGGACAATCTTTGAGCCTATGCTTGAGGATCCATTTAAGGGTGCAAGGGAGATCAAAAGATATGGAACAGTCTGAGTGGTCAGCTCTGCTGTTCAATAACCCAAGCATTGTCAGCGGCGAGGAATTTTGCAGAACAACCTTCCTTGGATCTCGTAAAGAGATGCAATCACCCACTGACTGACCAAACAATATAATGCTGAACAATTAAGTACTGGGGGGAAACAAGTGCAGGTTAACAATTCTTCCATCATATATATAAAAGTTTGCAACATACTTTAAGATAAACCGAATCCAATGTTTTTGTTTGCTTGTTTGTTCGTTGGTTAGTTTGCTTGTTTTTTTGTTTAAACGGAAGTTTGTAGGGTTATCAGCCCATGATCTCATGAAACAGCTCACGATTTCTGTCGTCAGAAAAAGACTTACATTACAAGGGCAAGAGCAGAGGCAGCTGAAAAGAGGTCCAGCTGGATCTGGACAGGTAGGAACAGAAGTGAACCTCATTAGGCTTCATCTTTTTCTTTTTTTTCCAACTTAGACCCGAAGTCCACTACCTACACGGCAAGACATCCGTGGAAAAAGCCACCCCCTTCAGACGCCCATCCACCCCGAGGTATAGGTTCGAATCCTGGAATCACCAGAATGTTTCTGACAGTAGAAGGCAGCTAGGAATCATGATGTAGACGTGGTCCGGCCCCCTTCGGGGTAAGGAGGAGTTCAGATCTGAAAGAGGTCTGAGGGGCGGTTCGTCTGTGAAAACCGTCTGCTGTCAAGCTGTGCCCAGAGTTTCCTCCTTCTGTATAGCTTCTACATTTTACACAGTATATTCATCCATGCATTCCATTTATTGATTTCATGTTTTGTTTATTCACTGGTTTTTTATTTATTTGCTTGTATTACTTCACGCATTTCATCATGCAGAACGTGTCCACTTCATCTTCATTTAGCCATGACGTCAGTGGTGCCAGAATGGTTGGCAACTTGAAACGGAGCAAATTGTGTCCAGAATAACAATAATAACAGCAAAGCAGCAGCAACAACCACAACAACAAATGCAACAACAACAACGACAACAACAATAATGATAAAAAATGATAACAACAACAACAACAACAATATGATGATGACGATGATGATAATAATAATAATAATAATATATTCATGATGATGATGATGATGATGCTGATGATGATAGTAACTGACAATGATGCTGATGATAGTAACGATAATTATAATCACAATCATGATAATAAGTAAATGAATAAATAAATAATATATGAAAATGAATACCACTTACACACTCTTCATTTGAGTAGAGTTCAGGGGTGCCTAAATAAACAAGCAAGAGAGCGTAGAAACCATCTCGTCCACATTCACAAATCCATCTATCTATCTATCTATCATCTATCTATCTATCTATCTATCTATCTATCTATCTATCTATCTATCTAAATATCTATCTATCTATCTATCTATCTATCTATCGATCGATCGATCTACATATCGATTTATCTGTCATATATATATATATATATATATATATATATATATAGTGTGTGTGTGTGTGTGTGTGTGTGTGTGTGTGTGTGTGTGGGTGTGTGTGTGTATATATATATTTAGGCTCAAGGATTGTCCCCTACATGTTATACTGTTTGCACAATGTTTTTAGTTTTTCAGCAACTTTTCCCCTCCACCCTTTCGTTTTCTTTTATTTACTACCTTTCGCTGGCATGCTTTGGGGGGGTGCTGCTGGATTCTTTTTTGAGTCCTTGGTGGTGAGCACAACACAGAATTATGGACTGTGGTGTGTCTCTATTTGACGCCAAGAGCACAGACACAATCAGCCTGAGTCCGATCCAGCGGCGGACGAAAGGCCTCGGAGCAGGCAATACCTATAAATCTGTCTTCGAGAGGGATTGCGATGGTTCCCTCATGCAGCTAGTGAAGAATTTTCATATTTATATATATATGTTTTCCCCATTTTCTTCATCTTCGAATTTTTTTTTTCAAATCTTTGCTAAGTCATTACTATGATGATGGAAGAATTGTTAATCTGCATTTGTTTTCCCCCCACTACTAATTGTTCAGCATTATATATATATATATATATATATATATATATATGCCTATCTATCTATCTATCTATCTGGCTGCTGTCTGTCTGGCTGTCTGTTTGTCTGTCTGTCTGTATATCTATAAACCAAAGTCAATGAGCGAAAGTGACAGTCCTCAATAATTATTAACTGTATGAAAATAAGTAGAGAGACGAAGTCTATATTTGCAGATCGTATAGAAAATAAACACCAGCCATATAAAACGTATAACTTAATCATTTATAAAAACAAAATCAATATCCCCTAGGAACATGAAAAAGTAAATGAATATAAACCAATATCATCTGTGCATATTAACAACTAAACCGATGCTCGCAATATAGAAATAGTTCAAATCATATCCATTAGTCATATACAAAAAAAACCAAGATGATGTCGCTTAGGTACACTCTCAAAATGTGAATACAAACCGATGTTTTTATAGATATATCCCCCCACCCCCCACCCCCCCGCCCCCTCGATAAAACAAAACCCAATATTAACTGGACATATCCAAAATGAAATAACGAGAAGATAAATAAGCAGACAAAAGTAATATTCACCAAGCATATGCGAAAAAATGGACAAATGAAAAGCAAACAATACTCATAGCCATGTAGAAAAATATTTTCTAGAATATAGAAAAGTAGATAAATAAAAACCCAGTATCAAATATGTCTAGGCACAAGAACACAATCTCCCATCAAATGCTATCCAGCAGACATACAAAACTAACTGAATAAATAAATCAATACAAAAATTAAGAGGAAAGGGGGCGAGTACAACTACAAACATAAGGAGACAAAAGCTAACAAACCACAAGGCATAAAGGAAGATAAACCAACAAACCACAAGGCATAAAGGAATTAAAACTACAAACCATTTATTTTAAAGGAAGTTAACCAACAAACGAAAAGACATAGAGGAAGATAAACCAAGAATTCACAAGACATAAAGGAAGATAAACCATCAAACCACAAAACATAAAGGAAGATAAACCAAACAAACCACAAGGCATGAAGGAGGCAAACCAACAAACCACAAGGCATAAAGGAAGATATACCACAAACCACAAGGCATAAAGGAAGATACACCAACAAACCACAAGGCATAAAGGAGGTAAACCAACAAACCACAAGGCATAAAGGAGGTAAACCAACAAACCACAAGGCATAAAGGAGGCAAACCAGCAAACCACAACGCATACAGGAACATACACCAACAAACACAAGGCATACAGGAAGATACACCAACAAACCACAAGGCATAAAGGAAGATACACCAACAAAGCACAAGGCATAAAGGAAGATACACCAACAAAGCACAAGGCATAAAGGAAAATACACCAACAAACCACACGGCATAAAGGAGGTAAACCAACAAACCACAAGGCATAAAGGAAGATACACCAGCAAACCACAAGACATAAAGGAAGATACACCAGCAAACCACAAGGCATAAAGGAGGTAAATCATCAAAACACAAGACATAAAGGAGGCAAATCATCAAAACACAAGGCTTAAAGGAAGACAGATACACCAACAACTACAGGATTCATCTCTCAATCACTGGTTGTCTCCTTTACTTCTTGTTTTTTATTTATGTCCAACATTTCGGTCCCGAATGGGATCTTCTTCTGGGACAGGAGAGCTGCAGACATAATTATATGCTCAATGTTATACTATGGAATAAAGTTCTTATCATACTACCGAATGAAATTAAGATATCTAGCCAACTAGCTAGCTATCTAACTATGCGTGTGTGTTTGAGAGAGAGAGAGAGAGAGAGAGAGAAGAGACGAGAGAGAGAGAGAGAGAGAGGCAGAGGAGAGAGAGAGAGAGAGAGGTGTGTATAAGGAATAACCACAAACGATTTGAGACTACTTAAATAAAAAAAATGATGATAGAAGACACACGAAAAACCAATAAACCGTTATGCATTAACACGCCAACAAATGAAAAAAAATAAATGCAACAAAAAGAAGGAGACGAATAAAGCAGTGGACATAAAAGGAATATGGACAAAGACAAACCACATTCGTGAAACAAATTGATATTAATAAGTAATCAGGAAAAGGTTTCTCGTCACCCGAATCATTTTATATAAAAAAGGGACTTACTTCCAGCACTAGGCAATTCAAAATAAATCAGTACACAGAGAAAGACACAATTCACTAGGAAGATCATAAGGAGATACACCGCTTAGAAGAGAGAGAGAGAGAGAGAGAGAGAGAGAGGAGAGAGAGAGAGAGGGAGAGAGAGAGACAGAGAGAGAGAGAGACAGAGAGAGAGGAGGGAGGAAAGGAGGAGAAGCGTGACACAAAAAGAGAGAGAGAGAGAGAGAGAGAGAGAGAGAGAGAAGGGAGAGAGGGAGGGAGGGAAAGGAGGAAGCGTGACAGAGAGAGAGAGAGAGAGAGAGAGAGGAGAGAGAGAGAGAGAGGGAGAGAGAGAATAGAGAGAGAGGAGGAGAAGCTGGGAGGAGAAAGCGAGCAGGAAGCGTCACACACACACACACCACACACACACACACACACACACACACACACACACACACAGAGAGAGAGAGAGAGAGAGAGAGAGAGAGAGAGAGAGAGAGAGAGAGAGAGAGAGAATTTTTATCACATCGGCATACGGATGTTTTCCTCCATTCTCTCTCTCTCTCTCTCTCTCCTCTCTCTCTCCTCTCTCTCTCTCTCTCTCTCTCTTGTGTTGTGTGGTGTGTGTGTGTGTGTGTGCATGTGCGCGCGCGAGCGTGTATAAAGTGTGTGTGTGTGTGTGTGTGTAATAAGAAGAAAAAGAAACACCCAAAGGTGCTGGGGAGGACCCAGAGAAGCAGCCTTCACCTGACTTTAGAGCAGTCCTGTACCACCCTTGGAGCCTGCGCTGTGTTGACGATGGGTACAGGCACGCGCGGGACACTCCATTTAGATATCAAAGGATATAACTGCTCCTGAACAGAGATAAATCAGACTACAGGATGCAACTCATAACAGCCTTAAAATAGCATCCCCATGGGTGTACCAGCCGGTATTTCATGACTGCAGAGCCCACCGGCAAAGACACCACCCTCCAGCTGCCGAGCACACCCCACAGACCCAACCACCCTGCCCACGGACAGGTGAAGACAGTGCCACCCCAGACACAACCAAGCTTTCGCCATACGGTCTGATGTGCCCTCAAGAGAGAATCCAAACACATTTTTTACCATTTTAGTCACCGTCAACACTGACACGTGCGCGCAATCACTAAGCGGCCTCTTGACTACACGCGGTCACTTGATTCAGCAAGGTTTTGTTACAACTGACCACGGTACACGCTGCTTCCATCAGACATGTGCACATTCCTTTTATGCGCACGGCTGACATACTAGTAAGCCGTTCACCAGGCCCGTGAGTGGGTTTGCTGAGTATGTAGAAAAGACAGACACAGCCTGTCGCAACTTCTCTTTTGTCTGAAAGTAGATCCTCTTCTTTTCGAATGGACATCGTGATACATACGGACAGATTAAAGTGAATGAAATGGGACTATTCTGGAAAGCCCAGATAGAACCAGGAGAAACTCGTGGGTGAGCTCTAAGACATGAAGTCTGACGTCAGCGGGGTGGGGGTGGTGGGGGATGGGGGTTGCGGTTCATGCATTGAGAGACTAAGAACGATACCGTTGGTAGAGAACTTTATAACCGGAGAGTAAAATGTATGGGAAGGGGTGGGGGGGAGGGGCAGGTAGCAAGGGACGCATGGGGAGGGGGCGGAGAGCTGCTCAGTGTAGCTGATAGTGACTGTTTTTGTGTATTTGTTTGGTTGTCAGTTTACTTTTTACGTGAATGTATACAGTAGTGTGTTTGGAAAACGAGTGTGACAATGTGAGAATAGGCGCTATGTAAGTTTCCCTTATGATCGAATAATAATAATAATAATCATGTAAGTGGTGATTGAAAATGTTTCTCCCTCTCTCTCCTTGCCTCTGCGTCTCTGTCTGTCTGTCTGTCTGTGTCTCTCTGTTTGTCGATGTCTCTGTCTGTCTGTCTGTCTGTCTGTCTGTCAGTCTGTCTCACTCTCTCTCTCTCTCTCTCTCTCTCTCTCTCTCTCTCTCTCTCTCTCTATATATATATATATATATATATATATATATATATATATATGCATGTAGGTATATGTTGTTTGCATGTGTACTAGAAAGAAAGGTGCCAGACACAGAATTTGTTTGGAGTTATGAACATGCTGTTTTTTTTTTTTTTTTCTGCATGGAAACATATTTAGAGTATTTGCTAACCCGTTCCTCATCTGTCTGCAGTGTAAAATCAGCTTACATGTATTGACCTTTATCCAGCTGGCACGTCAGGTCTTAGTGTCCGGCTCTAATGCCCGGTCTCTAAGGCAGTCAGTGAGACGCCCACTTGATGACGTGGAGAAAACTGATCATCTGTAAAATCACGTGGGCGAAAGACACCCCCCCCCCCCCCCCCTCCCCCCTCTACCACCACCGAATTAGGAGGGAGATTGAATATCTCTTTATCTCCTTTACTCGCTATCTTTGTTTTAGTTTCCTGGTGTGAGGGTGTTCTTTGACGTATTGCATGAAACTTTATGAGCAGGCAGTTCTCAGTATCTCGTGGTCGTGTTCTTTTGTTGATTTGTTTCTTTGACTGTTTGTGTTGTTAAAAAAAAAAAATAGAAAGAGAGGGGGTTAGTTAGCGCCAAGGACATGCACAAACAAGTACAGGACAGCACGTTGGTTTGTTTGTTTGCTTTTTGTTAGGTATGTGTTGGTACAATCATCCTAATAAACAGTTATACTCACCCCTATATCCTTCCCTCTATCTTTCCCACCCCCTTATCCCCCAGCTGTCTCTGTCCAATCCTTCTCCTACTTTCACTCCATCTGTCGATCCCACTTCCACACACACACACACACACACACACACACACACACACACACACACACACACACGCACGCACACACACACACACACACACACACACACACACACACACACACACACACACACACACACACACACACACACGTACGCACGCACGCACACACACACACACACACACACACACACACACACACACACACACACACAGATCTTTGGTCTTCCTCATCCCTCAACTTATTCTCTGCCATTTTATTATCGTTTTTTTTTTTTTGTTGTTGTTCCTGTTTCGCCATACGACATAAAAGCGAGAACAGCCAGGAAAAATACTGCAGGGACACATCGTAATGTGGGGGGGGGGGGGGGGGGGGGGGGGGGGGGGGGGGGGGGGTCTGTAGGTACGTCATCCTACATACACATTTGTCTTTGTAAAGATGGTAACTTTGTCTGCTGGGATATAGTTTGTGGACTCGGAAATATCTGGCTGGTTCGGCACTGTCCTTAGCAGTTGTCCTTTCAAGGGGCTTCTTTTCTGACCTTTTCACCATCGACGTGACTTTGTCGATTAGCTCTGTGCCCTGGTGTGGAGGCGAAAAGCTAGATGTACAGGGCATTGACGTGGTGTGTGTGTGTGTGTGTGTGTGTGTGTGTGTGTGTGTGTGTGTGTGTGTGTGTGTGTGTGTAATCAGCACACATTTCCTTACCTGAACGTTTCACCTCACTTTAAGAACTGTAACATACTTCATGATATTGCGTCGTTAGCAAACAGGACATAACCACCTCTCCACGTTTTTTCTAGAAATAAAGGCAGAACAGATTTACTCGTGAGGAGACTTGATTGTAGAAAAAAAGGTAAAGAAATAAACAAAAATATAAAACCACTTATCCCACCGACCCTTTCGCCCACAGAACGTCTTTTAATTTCATCCCGTACCAAGGATGCTATGTTCAGTATAATGATTTGTCACACACACACACACACACACACACACACACACACACACACACACACACACATCTTTTATAAATGGTTCAGCTGAAACATATCCTATATTGGTACTGCTTTTACGATGACAGCTATTGATATTCAAAAGCGGTTTGATGTTACAAAAGGATCATCAATAATTATCATTTGCCACTTTGAAAGCAGTGAATTTCACTCTTGATGTAATCATGCTACTTCATCTAAAAACGCTCGACTCATGAGGGTGGAGAGAGGGCGTTTGATGTTAAGAAATTTCAAATAGAGCTACTACAGATTTTACAGGTGAGAGCTTATTTCTGATTCAATCAATCACTAAGATATGTTTCAGAAGAAGAAGAAACTCTAGAGAGAACTTAACAGCAGGATTGAAGAAAAGACAACTCCCCCCCCCCCCCCTCCTCCTTCCCACCGCCCACAATCGAGTCTTTTTACTGTCAACTTCTTACATATGATAAACATAATGGTATTTTGTGTATCTAGTCCCTCCTGTCTCTGTTTCTGTCTCTGTCTGTCTGTCGGCCGTCCGTCGTCTGTCTGCTCTGTCTGTCTCTGTTCTGTTTGTCTGTCTGTATCTCTCTCTCTCTTTCTCTCTCTCTCTCTCTCTCTCTCTCTCTCTCTCTCTCTGTGTGTGTGTGTGTGTGTGTGTGTGTGTGTGTGTGTGTGTGTGTGTGTGTGTGTGTGTGTTGAAGAACTGTAACCTACTTCATGATTTTGCATCGCACCAAACTGCTTATACCCGCCTCTTACCCTCCTCTCTATAAATTGAAAATGATGATTTTGAGAAAGAAGAAGCAAGAAACTCATCCAATGTCACGGTCTGTCTCTCCTTTGGAGGGGGGAGGGGGAGGGGGGTGGGGATGGGGTGGGTGGGGGGGTTGGGGGTGGGGGGGCGGCTAGCACTTTAGGAAAAGCTCAATCGTAAGTCTGAGACGTTAGCATTATACAGAAGACTGCAATCGGAACCACGGCTGGGGCCTTAATTATCCCTGATTGAAAATAGCTGGTCTGATTCCCTGCAGTCTGTTCCAACTTGTAACTTATACCTACACTGCGGGTCAATTGGTTGTTCAACAGTAATGTAAAACCAGTACCTGCATGCAGTTCTCTGACCTGCAATAAAAAAAAACCACCCCCAAAAGAAGGTATGTTTTCAGCAGCGTCTGTTTGTCTGTATGTTTGTCTGTATGTTTGTCTGTATGTTTGTATATGTCGTCTGTCAGAGTGATAATGCAAAAAGTAACGACCCCGTGTTAATCCAGCTTGGTAGACATTGTATTGTGGGGCGAGAAAGACGACATACATTTTGGCGCAGGTCTGAATCAAATGACGGATCCAGGATCCGTTTGGCTAGATTGGCGCCAGTGTGTTTACACCAACACACTACTGAATAGAAGTCAACTAGCGCCAGTGTGATTACACCAACACTACTGAATAGAAGTCAACTGGCGCCAGTGTGAGTACAACAACACTACCGAATAGAAGTCAGCAAATCTTCGAGAAAAGATGGGGCAACGCTCGAGGAGAAATCCAACACAGGCCTTGGGGCCGACACCTGCGGAAGATCAGGAACATGCAGATGATTGACGATCAGTTCAATAAGAATGATGATGACACATTTCCACTGATCAGGCATACTGTAAACAATTAGAAAGCGGGGAAGAGACAAGTGTGTGTGTGTGTGTGTGTGTGTGTGTGTGTGTACTAAGTTTGGAATGGACCTACAGAAGCAGTTCGGGAAAGCAACAGAATAAGGGAATCCCTCTCCAAGTATCACTGGCAAGGGGGAAGTCCCAAGCAGCCAGATACTGTTGTCGCCATAAATACTTCCGGCTGACAACCAGCTGCCATGGCGAAGTGGGTTAGCGTCGCGGACTCCTGGCTGGGAGGTCGTGGGTTCAAATCCCATCAGAGTCATGTGGGGGTTTTCTGCCCCGACTGGCTCCTACCCAGAGTTGAGTTTGCTGTGGACTCAGTTGGGAAGACTGGGACCACACAGTCGAGTTTCATCCACTTAATGGATGCGTTCATGTAATGCGGAGCGATATTTCGTATGCTACGCGATTACATGAGGCAGTACAGATTAAGAAAAAGATTATTGATTCGTGCGTTACACTATAGGTTAGTCGTGTGACACAAGGGAGACTATTGACTGAACGTGGCCCAGGGTTTTGAGTGAAATTTTTAACACTGTTCACGCGATTTGAATATAAACAGGCGTTGGCCTGTATCGGTGCGCACTCTGAGAATGGAACAGACGATTTAGATGAAGAAGAGGCTGACTGTGCCCATGATAATAAAGGCAGAGGCCTAACACATACAGAAGTATGTGAATTGTAGTTGAATGACCGGTACTCAAGCCGTAAGTATCTAATTTTATATTGTGAGAATCTAGATGATTCTCCATTTTGTTTTCAATGGTTTATTGTCGGAACCGAAACTATGTTTGAAAAATTGAAGAGTTCAAAAATGTTAAAGTGTAACATGACTGCTAACTGGCTGGCAGTGTTTTGAAACTCGTGTTTATCCGGTTTGTTATAGCTGGGCCGACTCCCCGTGCGGTAGAGGAAAGAAGAGACTGGAGATCGGGGCACTAAGGTGGATGGCCGGGGGCTGCGCGCGTTCCCGGGCCAAGCTCCGATCCGCGGAAGATCCAGGTTGGGCAAGAGTTTGTCGCCGACCAGTAGCTGTGATGTGTATGGGATCCCCGCACAGAGGAAGCCAGTTCCAGACACCACAGAGAGTGTGTGTGGGACACTTGCAGTGAGTGAGTAAACCTGCAATAGTGACTTTCAATGAAGCTGCTTGTTGGCTGCATCAGCTGAAAGAATCACAGAATATGAAAATATATAAGCTTTGATTGATGCCAGAGTAAAAAAACCCCCATGGGATTTTAAAAGATTAAAGGAGGGATGAATCAAAATTGACCTTTGTTTGCGCCTTATGTGTATGGAGTGGATGCAGTTGTGTGCGGAGGAAAGACGTCAGGTTCGTGTGTGTATGTGCGTGCATGCATGGATATCGTAACGTCCCCACCCCATTTTGAATTGGAAAAAAAAAATGATTTGCTTTTTAAGGTATTAGTGAATGTTGTGTGGGAACAGCTGATTATTACGTACAATTACCTTTTCTATTTGGATACATCTCCCCCCCCCCCCCCCCCCCCCCCCCCCCCCCCCCCCCACTACTATTTTCTTTATATTGTAAAAATTTCCATTTAAAACCCCTCCCCATACTTCCTTCTTGATTTATTATTCAGCAATTTGAACAGAATTTGCTGTGAAATCCCCCTCCTCCTTTAGTATTCCCACGTTTTTTTTTTTCTTCTACTGAGTTTTTTAAGGATTTTTCATGTAAAACCCCCCCCCCCCCCCCCCCCCCCCCCCCCCCCCCCCCCCCATACCCTCCCCAGTACTTTATCAATTTTTTTTTTTGTAATTTTCTTGTTTAAACCCCTTCTTGTACTTATTATAATTGCATAAATTTGATTCCTTTCATTATTTTGAATCAGTTTCTTTATATTGTATCCATTTCCTGATTTTTTATTTCAAATTTTGAAATAATTTTTTTTGAAACCCTCCTTTATTTTTATTGCAACTTTGATTGGTTTTTTGTTTGTTGTTGTTGTTTTTTTTTGTTTTTTTTTTCTCTGGAGTGGCAAAATAATTTTGTTTTCTTCCCCAACCCCACTTAAGACTTAGTGTTCACTTTTCATTGTACCCCCCCCCCCCCCTCCCCCTCAAAAGTGTCCCTATGTAACTTTTGTGGGGTGTTTTTTTTTTTTTTTCCTATTCCTATTCTAGTATTTTGTGCTAGTCCCGTCTCCGATTTATACGGGTGGGCTGTGCCAGTAGGGTAGTCCAGAGGGCTTTTTTTCTAATTTCTAGTCTTTACTTTTTCTTACTGTCTTGGTGATCTCCACTCTGTCTACTTTTGCTGTTTTCTGACTTCATTCTCTCTCTCTATTTCGTCTTTATCAATAGGCACCTATCTAGTTTGAAAATTTTCTCATTCTCATTTCTTAGGTAGGGTTTTCTGATAGTGATTGTGTATTATCCCCTTTTTAGGTGTTTGTCTTTTCATTGTTTTAATTAATGTTGTTTTAGATTTTGTGTGTATATGTTTTTTGTTGTGTGGTGTATGTGAAAGGGATTTGTTTTGTTAGAGTTGTTGAGTGAGTGCCTCTTTTTCTTTTTCTATTTTCTACCTCTGTTTTGTTAGGGCATTGTTGTTCCATAGGCTGGTGAGCTTCCACCTTCTCTCTTGCGGGTAGCAAGGGGGCATGGGCGATGGGAGACGCTTAGCCTTACGTAGTTCTTTTTTTTCGTTTCACAACCTTTTTCTTTCCTATTATTTGAAATTCGATTTTTCTCTTCCCCTGGCCACTGATTTGATCCAAAAGGGGATCATTTTGGAGGCCCTGTCCAAATAAACAATTTTTTTTTTTTTTGGAAATCCTTCTTGGTTTTGCTGTTTGAAAACATTTGTTTTTTTTTTGTTTATTTTTTTATAGTGTGTATAGGAGTGATTGGATTTTGGTGTGAGTGGAAGGAAATTTTATACTGAAACTTTAAATTCATTTTTCTTTTCTTTTTCAAATTTAAAGTAAATTTTCATTGTTCTTTTCTTTCTTTTTCATAAAATTTCTTTTTTTTTTTTATTATCTTAGAAAAAATTTTTTCATTCAAAATGTCGGCCTTTGAGACCTACCTGTCTCAGGGTAAGACGTTAGGCCTTGATGGGCCGGACTTGATTCAATATGTCAAACAGTGTGAGGATCGCGCTGAGCGCGCAAGAGAGGAGGAGAAGAAAAAGATAACAGAAGAAAAGAGAAAGAAAGAGAGAGAGAAAAGAAAAGAGAAAAGGGAAGCAGCAGAGAGAGAAAGAATTAAAAGCTATGGAGTTTGAGTTAGAAAATAAAAAAAGCAGATAGGGATTTTGAGTTACAGAGTAAGAAGCTTCAGCTTGAAATGGAAAAATTAAAAGCTTTTGGTGTAACAGACAATGGTTGCGCAGGGTTTCTGGTGATGCGAAACCTGTTTTCTGGTCGTTCTCCTTTATCCCCCCAAGATGCCTGTCTTTGATGAAAAACAAAGATGAGATTGATGCATTTTTGTTTAGATTTGAGAGTCATGCTACTTCTTGCGAGTGGCCCAAAGATAAGTGGGTATTGTATATTGCGTCTCTTTTCAAGGGCAGTGCGTTGACGCTGTATCATTCTTTGGCAGCGAAGGATACTTTAACATGGGATGAACTTAAGGATGAATTACTTAAGCGTTACCGGTGTACCGCCGAAGAAGATTTCGCGAGAAATTCCGTACCGTGCGTCCGGAGAAAGAAAGGCGAGTCATTTCCTGCGTATTTGATTCGGTCTGCGCATTTTCTTGATCGGTGGATTGACTTTGTCCAAAACTAAAAAGGATTATGCGGAACTTCGTGATCTGTTTTTTTGTGTGAGCAGATTTTAAACAGCGTTTCAAAGGACTTGGCTGTTTTTCTAAAAGAAAGGTCGGTTGCGAGCGCTGAAGAAATGTGCGAGCTTGCGGAACAGTACAGGACTGCGCATCCTGATCGGACGTTTGCCCGCAAGGGAACGGACACGGTTTTCGATGTAAATGTCGCTTCCTTCGCACATCACCAAAACAGTGTTGGTTCAGACCGTGGATTTGGCTCTTGGCGTTCAAATCAGAACCGTAATCGTTACCGTGGAGGTCAAAATTCCCGCGGTGGTCAAAATTCTCGTAGCGGACGGGATCATGGCAGCCGGTTTGAACAGTCTGCTACCGGTGGTGGTCAGCAGTCTGGTCATTTAGGTGCAAATACCGGTACACTTAGAGGTGGTCAAACAGCGTCTAACTCTCGGTATCCGCGTAACCGTGGCCGACAGCGCGGACAGGCTCATAATACCTCAGGTTACCCGCAGGTTGTTACAATTGTGGTTGCTGGTTTCATAAAGCTCGGGATTGTCCATCTGTAGAGCAGCAGTCAGCAGTGAATGTCACAGGTATGTCAGGCAATGTTTCCGATCCATCTACTGTAGCCCATTCAATGGTGTCACATGTTAACACTGACGGCTTACTGGTTGAGTCAGGAACGTCAATGGGTTTCACTGTTCTGTGTTGAGGGACACAGGTTGCACTACTGCGGGAGTGCGCCGTTCGTTTGTTCTTCCGCACACACCAGTTCACTGGTGAAGAACAACATTGTCGTTCTTTTGGAGGTAAGATTGAGGTTTTCCCTCTTGCTGTGGTCTCAGTTAGTACACCTTACTTTGAGGGTGAGGTGCTTGCCTGTGTTATTGAGAACCCAGTAACGGATCTCATTCTTGGTAATCTTCCAGGTGTTACTTCAGCATGTTCAGGTGCTGGTGGATCTTTTGTCCCATGTAATGTGTGACTACTCGTTTACAGGCAGACAAGGAGAAACAGTTGCCTGTACCGTTGTCAGTGCCTGATTTGTCTGTGCTGGATGTACAACCTAAGGGAATTTGCTGCTATGCAGAAGCGTGATGCCTCTTTGAGCCATTTGTTCTCTTCAGTTGTAACTGAGGTACCCCTTCCCCTTTGACTAAGCCTGTTTTTGTTTTTTTTTAATGATGATGTTCTATGTCGCTTGGTCAAGGACAAAGGGTGAAGTTAAGCGTCAGGTGGTAGTTCCTCAGGAGTTACGTAACGTTGTGCTTCATACTGCGCATGACAGCATTTTTTTTTCTGGTCATTGTGGGGGATCAGACGTACTCTACAGCGAGTTCTTGCATCGTTCTTTGGCCAGGAGTGTCTCAGTCAGTCAGTCAAGGAGTATTGTCGTTCATGTGATACTTGTCAGAAGACTGTGTCTCGTAACCGCGTCCCTTGTGCGCCGTTGCACAAGATGCCGTTGGTTTCAGTACCTTTTGAGAAGGTAGCGATGGATTTGGTTGGTCCTTTGGAGGTGTCGTCTTCTGGCTTCGGTACGTTTTCTGACGTTGGTGGATACAGCTACTCGGTTTTCCGGAGGCTGTCCCACTCAAACGTATTGATACAGTCACTGTGGCGGAGGCTCTTCTTTCTATTTTTTCAAGGTATGGTTTGCCTTCCGAAATTCTTACTGATTGTGGTACTCAGTTTGTTTCGGACCTGATGAAGGAAGTGTACCGTCTGTTGTCTATTTCTTTCTGTTACCACTACTCCATACCACCCTCAGTCTAAACGGATGGTGGAAAGGGTTAATGGCACCTTGAAGTCCATGCTGAAGAAGGTTTGTCGTGACTGTCCCAAGCAGTGGGATCGGTACATTCCGGCTGTTCTGGTGTTTGCATATCGGGAGTTGCCGAATATGACTTTAGGGTTTTCTCCTTTTGAGTTACTTTCGGTCATTCACCCCCGTGGTCCTATCGCTTTGTTAGCTGATAAGTGGACTGGCACAACAGATGACTGACGATGACAAAAACGTTTACCAATATGTACATGACTTGCACAAATCGGATACTGGACAGTTGTGTGCTCAGGCACAACAGACCGCTGACAGTCAGACCGACAAGTATAAGGTGTACGCAGACAGAAAGAGCTCTCCTCGTTCATTGAAAGTGGGGGTGATCAAGTTCTTGTTTTGCTCTCTGATGAACAGAATAAGTTGAAGATTTCCTGGAAAGGTCCTTTTCTTGTGAAGGAAAAGTGTTCACCTGTCAACTATCGTATTGACATGCATGGAAAGTCCAAGGTTTTCCACATCAATATGTTGAAAGAGTATGTGGTTCGGACGAATGTTGCTGTCAATTTCGATGTTGCTCTTTGTGTTCCTCAGGGATTAGACTCTGCGTCTGCATTGTCTAATGAGTTACCTGTGGATTGTGTTGTTTCCACTGGTGTTTCGGATGCAGAGTGTTCACATTCCCTGTTTCTCCCCCGTCGGGTTTACAGGAGTGTACATTGTTTCCTCTGTAGGAGTTGTACAGGATGTACATTGTTCCTCTGTAGGAGTTGTACAGGATGTGAGTGACGATGACGTTTTTCATTACCTACCTTGTCTGTTCAAGGCGAGACATTTCGTGATGTAAAGGTTGCTCCCTGAGTTGTCAGACACTCAAAAGTCTCAGTTGATGAGTGTTTTTGGAGGATTTTTCTGATGTCTTGACAGATACACCAGGGAAGGCTGTACAGGTAGATCCACACTGTATTAATCTGACTACTGATGTTCCTGTTAGGGTCAAGTCTTACCCTTTGCCTTTTGCAAAGAGGGAGATCATTCAGAGAGAGGTTCAGGTTATGTTGGGATCTTGGAGTGATTGAACCGTCTGTATCACCGTACAGTTCTCCAGTCGTTCTGGTGGGTAAGCCTGATGGCTCAATTCAATTCGATTCGTATCTGTATCGATTATCGGGCTCTCAATAAGGTCACTGTGTTCGACTCTGAACCGATTCCAGATGTTGAGGATATTTTCTGTCGTTTTGTCTGAAGGTCGGTATTTTGTCAAAGTAGACCTTGCGAAGGGATACTGGCAGATACCTATGTTGCCCTCAGGATAAGGAAAAAAAGACTGCGTTTCAAACTCCTTTTGGGTTGTTTCAGTGGACAAGAATGCCTTTCGGGTTGCAGAACGCACAGCTACATTTCGCAAGAATGATGCGGAAGCTGCAGTTGTATCAGTTTTCAGCTGTAAGTTTTTTTTTTGATGACATTCTTCTTGCAGCTCGTCTTTGGCAGCAGTTGTTGGACTACTTACGCATGCTTTTGACCCGTCTCAGGTTGTTTGGGTTGACAGCTCGTCCGTCAAAAGTGCTGGCTGGTTTTCAGGAGTTGGAGTTTTTGGGACATATGATTTCCGTTGGTCATGTTCGTCCGGAAGTCAAGAAAGTGCAAAAGATCTTGTCTGTGGTAAGCCAACTACGAAGAAGCATGATTCGCTCTTTGTTGGGTCTTTTGTCCTACTATCGCAGATATGTTCCTCATTTTGCTAGTCTTACTGCACCTTTTGACTGAACTGACTAAGGGAGATAAGAAGCGTCGTCAGATTGAGTGGTCTGATGAGTGTCAGAAAAGTTTGGAGAAGGTTCAAACTGTACTCAATTCATTTCCTGTGTTACTTCTTCCTAACTTGGATGAAGATTTTGTCTTACGTACAGATGCTAGCAGTAAGGGCATGGGGTGCATGTTTGCTACAGGAAAAGTCAGGACTTTTACATCCAGTGCAATACGCTAGCAAAAAGTTTTCTGTGGTGCAAGAGAGATACTCGACTATTGAAAGGGAGTGTCTTGCTTTGGTCTGGGGACTGGACAAGTTTGCTAGGTTTTTATCAGGGAGACCTTTTGTTTTGCAAACTGACCACAGACCGTTGACATTTTTGAAAGCGTCAAAATCAAAAAATAATCGCCTGTTAAGATGGGCATTAAGCATTCAAGAGTACTGTTTCACTGTTGAGCCTATCTCTCTGGGACATCTAATATTTTCGCAGATTTGTTGTCCCAGGGAGTAGTGCTATACCATGTGTTTTATGGTCTGCTGATGCTGTATTTTTTGTATTTGTGATTGATCATTGCTTATTCATTCCTGTCTTGTAAGCTACAGTTAGCTACAAGTTTGAATGAGTATGGTCTACACAAGATACAAGTCTAAGAATTGTGTATATACATTATTGCTGTATCATTTTGTGGTCAAATTGTCTGTATTTCTCTTACTTGCGTTCATGGGTGAAAATGATTTGGTGTAGTGTGTCATTGTAAATGACATTTGCAGATTGGCTGCTGTGCATGTTCATGGTCATGTAGATAATTTTGAACCATGATTGTGATTTTTTAACGTGTGTCTCATGCTATTGATACACGATGGATTTCTTGAGGTTGTCTTTTTTGAAAGATCACTGCATATTTTGATATCTTTGTGTGGGTGCTTACTGTTTCATCTATGCATATAGTGGCAGTTCTTAATGGGTTTCATCTTGCATATTCTGTTGGGTTTCGGCAGGAAGTGTATGGATCATGCAAGTGTTGTGCTTAAGATGTGGATTATGTATTTTGGAGATATTGAGGTGATCCATGGATAAAAAGTGGGTTACACTATAGGTTAGTCGTTATAAGACACTGATGAGGGTGCGTTACCATATAGGTTACTCGTGTGAAACACTGGAGACTATGGCGTGGAAGTGGCCACCAGAGTTTGAGTGAAATTTTTAACACTGTTCACGCGATTGGAATATAAACAGGCGGCGTTGGCCTGTATCAGGTGTCGCACCTCTGAGAAATGGAACTCTGCAGAATTATGGAACAGATTCTAGATGATGAAGAAGAGGGCATGACTGTGCCCATTGTAAAAGGCAGGAGGCCCTAACACATACAGAAGTATGCTGAATTGATAGGGGAATGAGCTCGGTAGCTCAACGAAGCCCGTAAGTAATGTAGATTTTATATGCTCTGAAGAATCTAGCATGATTTCTCTTTTGTCTGTTCAACGGTTTAACTTGGCTGAACTGAAACTATGCCCATTGCAAAAATTTATTGAGTTCAAACAATGTTAA
>JADBJO010019595.1:0-32987 GCA_016801955.1 Conus betulinus | reverse complement strand
TCCATATTTCTATTCAGCAGATACGACGATAGAGTTGCGAGGTTATCTGGGCCTACCATGTCTTTCTACATCCAGGAGGTAATGTTTCGAGGCTAAGTGGCCTGTGTTTGTCTGGTCCATGTCACTTATACTCAGGAAACAGAGTTTGAAGGCTGTATGTTTGAGTTCTCTTTATATTCAGGAGATAGAGTGTGGAGGTGCACATTACATATCTCTCTATGTGCCCAGAAAATTGAGTTCGGAGGCAGTATACTTTATGTTTCTTCATGTTTTAGATTTGAAGATATAATTTTGAGGCTATGTCTCTTTATGTTCAGGAGATAACATTATCCATCTCTTTCTATGCTCAATGCTGAGGAGATAAAGTTTGAAGGATACATGTTCCTTGTCTTTCTGTGCTCAGGAGATAAAGAGATTGGAGACTACATGCTCCAAATCCTAGAGACGGCATGTTCCGCATTGCTCTATGCTCAGTAGATAGAGTTGAAAATCTACTAGTTCCTTGTCTTTCTGTGCTGAGGGGTGAACTTGGAGGCTGCGCATTGTATGTCTGTTTATGTTTAAGAGTTTAGAGGCTGCATGTTTCTTGTCTCTTTATGGTCAAGAGTTTGGAGGTTATGTGTTGCATGTCACATCGTATGCTGACTGTTATAGACAAAATTGGGATAGTACAATACTTAGTAGTGACAGATATTCAACATATCATTCCTTTCAAATCCATATGGCAGCCTGAGAAATATTTAACTGATATTACAGTTTCCTAAAGTTCACAAAGTGTTCGTGACATTTGGACTTGGTATCAGTGATTTGAATGTCTGTCAAAGATATATGCTTAATTCCAAAAAACTGTCCATTCTGTAATCAAATCGAGGATAAAAAACGCATTTTTTGATTGTTTGTCCATCCTATAAAGATTTAAGGGGATAAATACATTTTGCCTCAAACTAAGAATGTTAAAGTGTCATGCTTCTGTTACATCAAAAAATGAAAAGAGAATTGTAACTCACTCTGTAGCTATGTTCATTTTTAAAGCACTAAAACAAAGAGAGGAACTTTCATCAGTTAACACACAAATGCCAGAGTAATTTCAGGAAGAACATTTTGTTATGCAAATATTTTCTTTCTTAATTTTCAGCATACACGCCAAACGTGTATGCGTTCTACTTTTGTTCTCGACTCATTGCAGATAGGTTGGTGACCTTTGCAGTTAAAGTAGTTGAGTTCAGTTCAGTTCAGTTCAGTTCAGTTGAGTCTCTTTAAGTTAAAGAGTTTGGAGACTGCATGTGCCATGTCTCTTTATGTTCAGACTTTGGAGGCTACTTGTTCTATGTCTCTTTATGTTCAGACTTCGGAGGCTACATGTTCTATGTCTCTTTATGTTCAGACTTTGGAGGCTACTTGTTCTATGTCTCTTTATGTTCAAGAGTTTGGAGGTTACATGTTCTATATCTTTTTATGTTCAAGAGTTTGGAGGTTACATGTTCTATGTCTCTTTATGTTCAAACGTTTGGAGGCTGCATGTTCTGTGTCTCTTTATGTTCAAGAGTTTGGAGGTTACATGTTCCATGTCTCTTTGAGTCCAAGAGTTTGGAGGTTACATGTTCTATGTCTCTTTATGTTCAAACGTTTGGAGGCTGCATGTTCAATGTCTCTTTATGTTCAAGACTTCGGAGGCTACATGTTCTATGTCTCTTTATGTTCAGACTTTGGAGGCTACATGTTCTATGTCTCTTTATATTCAGACTTTGGAGGCTACATGTTCTATGTCTCTTTATATTCAGACTTTGGAGGCTACATGTTCTATGTCTCTTTATGTTCAAACATTTGGAGGTTACGTGTTCTATGTCTCTTTATGTTCAAACATTTGGAGGTTACATGTTCTATGTCTCTTTATGTTAAAGAGTTTGGAGGCTACAAGTTCTATGTCTCTATGTTCAAGAGTTTGGATGCTGTATGTTCCATGTCTCTTTATGTTCAAGAGTTTGGACTGTTTGATGTCTCTTTAAATTTAAAAGATAGAGTTTAGATGCTACGTGTTCTATGTCTAAGCTCAGGAGATCGTGTTAGAATTGTATATGTATATGCTCCATGTCCCTCTTTTGTCTGATGACAGAGTTTATAGATTGCATGTGCTGCATTTCTCTGTGCTCAGGAGATAGAGTTTGGAGACTACAGCAATGACAAGAGTTTGTAGATTGCATGTGCTACATTTCTCTGTGTTCAGGAGATAGAGTTTGGAGACTACATTGATGACAAGAGTTTGTAGATTACATGTGCTGCATTTCTCTGTGTTCAGGAGGTAGAGTTTGGAGGCTACTGTGATTACATGTGCTACATTTCTCTGTGCTCAGGAGATAGAGTTTGGAGGCTACATGCTACAGCAGAACGTGGGGGGGTCACCCAGTGGCGGTGTACCGCTTCCCCCCTCGTACCAAGTTTGCCCCCCAAATCTCACACGGTGACGGTGTATGCAGGCTGCAGCGACCACTCGCTGCATAATCCCCCTCAGGAGTTTGTGTGGAAGGGAACAGCAGAAGTGGGGCACAGGGCCCGAGTGTACCACCATACTGTGTCGTCCTAACGGGCAGGTGAGTGTGTGTGTGTGTGTGTGTGTGTGTGTGTGTGTGTGTGTGTGTGTGTGTGTGTGTGTGCGCACACGTGCGTGCATGCACTCCTAATTGTTTTGCAGATAGAATGGATTTGTCTTTTCTGTAATCCTACTTGGGGACAGATTGATGTGTAAGCAGTTCCATGGTGCAACCTGTTTACACATCAAACCAAATACTGCCTACAATTACCCTGCAGGGGGGCATCGCATCAAACTGCACAATGGACACAGTCACAACACATGGAGCTTTACTTAAAGCTACGCAACAGATGCAGCCTGCAGCTACAGTTGTTAAAACAGTGATCTGTTGTTTGTTGGGGGGGGGGGGGGGGGGGGGGGAGAAGAGTTTTGCTCGCAAACTAAAACAACACTAGCAAAACCTTCACGTTCACAAACACACGCACACAGAGAGAAATCCAACGTAACCAAAAACAAAAAGCGAAAGTGCGTGACGGCTTCTATAGGAAGATGTGAGGAATTCCAGAATGAACTACAGGGGCAAGGTTGCTCAGACTCTTTTCCATTTTTTTTTTTTTTAGCTGGCAGTGATTTGCACAGTCTTGGCATCACCACTCTGCCTGGACCCCCAGAACATGCCAGAGCATGCTGTTTGTTGTTGCCTTAGTTATTGTACAGACTGATGTAATGCTGCGAGTGGTGTGCTTAATTCTGTTGTGCAGTTTCACGTAACACTTTGCAGGTGGTGGTTGCGTCTCTGTGGCAAACTGATGTCGTTCTGTGAATGAGGTAGTTGAGTCTGTTGTGTGGATTGATGCGGTGCCCTGTGTTTTGGTGTTTGCTTCTGTGCAGATTGACGCAGCGCTCAGCGTGTCATGTCTGTTGTGTAGTTTGGTGTAACTTTCAGTGTGTTTTCAGTGTGCCTGTTGTGTGTTTTGACGTGGCATTGTGTTAGGGTGACTGCATTGGTTGTGCAGACTGATGCAATGCTCGGCTATGTGGTCGTTGTGCCTGCTGTGTGAACTGATCTGTGACAATGTACATAATAGGTTGGTGCTGTTGAGAAGTTGAACAAAACGCTTTATGTGGTGGTCATGTTCAGTAGACTGATGAAACATTGTGATGTGTGTTATGTCATTGATGTGTAGTTTGATGTTAGTGATGTGTAGTTTGATGTTGATGTACAGTTTGATGTTGATGTGTAGTTTGATGTTAGTGATGTGTAGTTTGATGTTAGTGATGTGTAGTTTTGATGATAGTGATGTGTAGTTTGATGTAGTGATGTGTAGTTTGATGTTGATGTGTAGTTTGATATTAGTGATGTGTAGTTTGATGTTAGTGATGTGTAGTTTGATGTTGATGTGTGTTTGATGTTAGTGGTGTGTAGTTTGATGTTAGTGATGTGTAGTTTGATGTTCGTGGTGTGTAGTTTGATGTTGATGTGAAGTTTGATGTTAGTGATGTGTAGTTTGATGTTGATGTGTAGTTTGATGTTCGTGGTGTGTAGTTTGATGTTGATGTGAAGTTTGATGTTAGTGATGTGTAGTTTGATGTTGATGTGTAGTTTGATGTTAGTGATGTGTAGTTGCTGATGTGTCGTGATGTGTAGTTTAATGTTAGTGATGTGCAGTTTGATGTTAGTGATGTGTAGTTTGATGTTGATGTGTAGTTTGATGTTGTTGGTGTGTAGTTTGATGTTAGTGATGTGTAGTTTGATGTTGTTGGTGTGCAGTTTGATGTTGTTGGTGTGTAGTTTGATGTTAGTGATGTGTAGTTTGATGTTGTTGGTGTGTAGTTTGATGTTAGTGATGTGTAGTTTGATGTTGATGTATAGTTTGATGTTGATGTGTAGTTTGATGTTAGTGATGTGTAGTTTGATGTTTGTGATGTGCAGTTTGATGTTGTTGGTGTGTAGTTTGATGTTACGCTGCATTTGGTGATTGTAGGCCATTGCATGGACCACGGCGGCGCATCGTTTCACTCGAGACGCGTTCCATGATGGGCAGAGCGAGGCTGACGACGACGCCACAAAAGGTAGCATGGGGTTTCCAACATCTTCAGAGTGGGTTTCTTTTTGTCTCTTTGTTTGCCTGTTTGTTTTTTTGTTTTGCTTTGTTGGGTTTTTTGTTTAGCACCATCGAACACGGTGAAAGATAACATTGATATGTGACAGTTAACATTAGTATTAGCTTTTATCATGTATTTCTGCAAATATTGATCAATCCGTCAACCGAGGTCGTTTTTATCTGTGCCTGTCATAGGCTTACAGCATGAATGAATGAAGGTAGGACTTACTCTGTGCCCTGAAAGTCTCTACACCCAGAGGCAGGATTGCAGCACAAGGGAAGACAGGAGTAACAGTGTGAAGCACCAAGAAATGAAGAGGTGGATTCCGGCCTTAGGAAAAAAAAAAATCACCACCTTAGGTGCTCCTTTGCTCTGATAACTGATGCCACAAAAAAAAGGGGTATGAACAAAAAAAGAAAGAAAGAACAGCAGTAATAGAGCAGGAGCGGGGAGTGTGGAAAAGAGGAGTGTGGGGTATGCGGGAGGGGAGAAGATGGAGAAGAACAGAAGCAAGGCAGAGAAGAAGTCCCAAATGACAACAAAACAGGCATCCATGTAACAACGGCACTCGCAGCCTGTGACCCCACGTCTCACGGCACGCCAGCCCTCACCTCCATGATGCCCCCGCCCTTCCCTCTCCCTGACCAGGAACCTGCCCTTTGCGCTTCCCAAACTTCCCTCAGCACAGTTCTTGTACACCCGCACTATCATGTCTCAAGAGTATTCAAACCGAAGAAACAAACAGAGCTGCTCAGCTGAAAATAGTCACGCTTAAAGTAGTCCGTGGAAAAGAGCTCTGAGAATCTGATTCCTTGGCGCTAAAGTGTATGGTCAAGTCAAGCCAAGATCTTTCTGTCATCTCCAGAGAGTGTGGTGTTTCACGTGACAGCGGTGAGGTAGGAGAAGGCCGTGACTATGCAGGATTGCTCCCAGCTGGTTTGTTGGGCAGTTGAGAACTGTGCGTTTCTCCGGGTCCTTCCCATACTTCGGGATGTACATTTTTCTTTCCTATGATCAATGTACTTTCCACGTTATCAGTTTCATCAAGGAGGTATCACTGTGTGTGGACTAGTCCATACATGCTACACCACATCCGCTAGGTTTCGAGACCCACACTGCACCTGATTTAAGCTGATGGATAAATGAATTAATGACAAAGATGAGAGAATTTTAAGAAGAGGGTCTCGTGGGTGCGACTTGGCAGGTGTCTGACCTGTGCAATAGCCCAAAACACTGGTCAGACCTTGAGGATCAGCCTAGCATTGGCTATGCCATTATTATCATAGTATACGAGTTTAGTGAATGTATATATGCGTGTGTGTGTGTGTGTGTGTGTGTGTGTGTGTGCGTGTGCATGGGTGTGTAGGCATGGTGCCATGTGTGACAGTGCGTGCTGTGCACACCACATGGCAGAGTGTTGGGGTTCACTTTGTGTCAGTCACTGCGCCCCTTTTCATGATGGTGATTTGTTGTTGGTTGGCCTGTCTGTTTGTCTGATGGCATGCCTGCATAGCAGCCTTCTGTCTGATCAGCGGTTTATCTATCTGTTTGTCTGTCTGTCTGTCTGTCTACCTGTCTTTTCTCTGTGTGTGTGTGTGTGTGTGTGTTTGTGTTAGTACGTTTGTATGCGTGCATTTATCTGTCTGCCCATGTCTGTTTTTCATTGTTATTTTTGACTCAGCAGATGATGACAGACACACAAATGATCTGTCTTATCTATCTACCTACCTACCTACCTACCTATCTATCTAATCTATCTGTCTGTCTATCTATCTATCTATCTATCTATCTATCTGTCAATCCTTCTGTCTGTCAGATCATAAGTCCATATAGTACATACGCATGTATGTATGTTTGTATGTATGTATGTATGCATGTATGAATGTGTGTGTGTGTGTGTGTATATGTGTGTGTGTGTGTGTGTGTGTGTGTGTGTGTGTGTGTGTGTGTGTGTGTGTGCTGTTTTTATTTATTTATTTAGCTATTTATCAAGGTAGCTAGTTATCAGTCAATATGTATCAGTGTAAGTAAATGTGTAGGTGAGTGTGTGTGTGTGTGTGTGTGTGTGTGTGTAATAATAATAATAATAATAATAATAATAATAATAATAATAATGGATACTTATATAGCGCCTATTCTCAGCTAGAGACCAAGCTCTAAGCGCTTTACAATCAGCACTCGTTTACACAGCGGGCTGCCTACCTGGGTAGTGCCGACTGAAGAGCTGCCAGCTGGCGCTTCATTCAGTCGTTTCCCGTGTCATCCAGTCAGTATTATTCAATATTGATCACTCATTTGCCTTACTTCCTTCATTCTTTCCATTTCTCACTCAGGGTGCATGCTATGTGTAACGTGTCATCCATACCAACAGCCAAACTGGCCTACTCTTCTGAATGTTGATGGGATTTTACGTGTGTGCAAGATGTTATGCGTGCGTTCACTCGTGGAACCTCGGTTTACAGTCTCATTTGAAGGACTGTATGGGAAATGGAGTCAGAACCAATGTTAAGTCTGAGGGAAAAATCCTCTTGTACCGAAACGCCCCGGCGGAGGTTCGAACCCGCAACCCCAGGATCACCAAGATTACAAGTCAGGCGCTCTACCAACTGAGCTATTCCAGCTCCCAGTGTGTGTGTGTGTGTGTGTGTGTGTGTGTGTGTGTGTGTGTGTGTGTATTATTTATTTATTTATTTATTTATCTATTTATCAAGGTACTAGTTATCAGTCAGTATGTATCTGTGTAAGTAAATATGTATGTGAGTGATATGTGTGTGTGTGTGTGTGTGTGTGTGTGTGTACTATTTATTTATTTATTTAGCTATTTATCAAGGTAGCTAGTTATCAGTCAATATGTATCTGTGTATGTAAATGTGTATTTGAGTGGTGTGTGCGTGTGTGTGTGTGCATGTGTGTGTGTGTGTGGGGGGGGGGGGGGTGCGCACACACACAAGTGTATGTGTGTGTGTGTGTTCATTTATGTACCCATCTGTCTATCCATTTTTCATTGCTATGTTTGATTCAGTGGATGATGACAGACACACAACTGATGTGATAGACGACGACACCTTGACAGAAATCAGTGTCAACGTGAATGAATGAACGAAACCAGAGCCCGTGTACCTCCGAAGGTAGGTGATGAGTGTTGAACATGTTCTGACATCCATGTTGAATTATTTCCACCTGCCTGCTGCCATGGCCCAGTGGCTAATGTCGGGGAAATCCTGTCTTGGAGGTGGTGGGGGTTTGATAACCATCAGAGCTGTAAATTTATTTGCGTGATTTTTCAGCTTCGAACAAGCTTCTGCATAGCGTTGAGTTTGCTGTGGGCTCAGCTTGGAAGACTGAAACCACACAGCCAAGCTCCATCACAGAAAGGATGGGTCTCGGGGAAAGTGTTGCTCTAATTGCCTGGCCAGCACTGCAGGTGCCTGTACGTCCTGGGCCTGATTGACGCCAGGACACATTATGAAAGAAGGCACCAAGTACAGCCCTGGCATGCCAGTTCACACCAGAGTTTGAACGCCCTGTTAGCGTCTTCTTCATCCTTGTCCTCACTGATCTGCATGAAATAAAAGTCACAAATTCTGTGTCCTTTCATGCCCTGCCATAATGGTGGTCTCGATTTCGATGTTCTGTCCACGTCTATGCCTTCGGTGAGTTTGGGTTGAGGTCACCAGTATCAGCAAGTTCATGAGAACCATCACTGGACGCAGTGTGACGGCACCTGGTGGAGAGGGAATCCGTACTGGTTCTGCGACGAAACAATTACTGTTGTCAGTAAAGGGCTCAGGAGGTGGTCTCCTGGGCATGTTGGATCTCAGCAGACCCCACCACTGAACTGCAGTCAGTGATGCAGCGGACCAGACCCCACTACTGAACTGCAGTCAGTGATGCAGCAGAGCATACACCACCACTGAACTGCAGTCAGTGATGCAGCAGAACAGACCCCACCACTGAACTGCAGTCAGTGATGCAGCAGAACAGACCCCACCACTGAACTGCAGTCAGTGATGCAGCAGAACAGACCCCCACCACTGAACTGCAGTCAGTGATGCAGCAGAGCAGACACCACCACTGAACTGCAGTCAGTGATGCAGCAGACCAGACACCACCACTGAACCGCAGTCAATGATGCAGCAGACCAGACACCACCACTGAACTGCAGTCAATGATGCAGCAGAGCAGACACCACACCACTGAACTGCACTCAATGATGCAGCAGACCAGACACCACCACTGAACTGCACTCAATGACGCAGCAGCAGTGCAGCATTTCCTCTGGCCTGTTGCTTCATGACAACTGTGACATTCACACCGCTCCGTGTGGATGGCTGGTGCTGGGGCTGCAGTAGGTTGCTCCAGGGTGTGGCTGTGGATGGGGAGATGGCAGAAGCAGCATGGAAGCAGTGCCACTGAAGGGGTGTAGAAGATGAAACAAACAAACATCAAACAAACAAACAACAAACAAAAGACATCCTCCAACCAGTCCCATTTCCAGTTGTTTTCTATTTTTGACGACAGGAGCAGTGTTCTTTCCCACGAGAGCAGCAGTTTCATGTTGCTTTGAAAGGCCTCAAATATTGACTGTAAATTCAGGTTTTACACATACGCTGTGGCTGAGATGGTAATCAGAAAAGATGGTAGTAAATAACAAACAAAAGGGGCCTCTCTTGCTGCGACATGATGAAATGATTACAGACCTGCTACTTGATGAGAACGCGCTGCTTACAACACCAAATCGCCTGACAGAGAAACGACACACAGAGCACACAGAACAGACAGTCAGTCAAAGTGCACATGTCATTGCAGGAAGAATGGTTGATAATCACAACCAGTTCAATGTATACATTTTATGTTGCAGGGGGAATGGTCAATAATGACAGCCTGTTTGGTCAATGTAAACAGTGTTGGCAGGGAGAATAATCAGTAATGACTGTTCGATCAATGTACGTATGTTGTATGTAGCAGGGAGAATGATCAGTAATAGCCATTCAATCAATGTACACATGTCGTTGCATGATTAATGATCAGTAGTGACTATTCAATCAATGTACGCATGTTGTGGCAGGGAGAATGATCACAATGATCATTCAATCAATGCATGCATGTTGCAGCAGGGAGAATAATAATAATAATAATAATAATAATAATGAATACTTAAATAGCGCCTGCTCTCGGCTAGAGACCAAGCTGTAAGCGCTTTACAATCCACACTCTTTTACACAACGGGCTGCCTACCTGGGTAGTGCCGACTGAGGAGCTGCCAGCTGGCGCTTCATTCAGTCGTTTCCCGTGTCATCCAGTCAGTATCGTTCAATATCGATCACTCGATTTCCTTCTTTCCTTCATTCTTTCAATTTATCACTCAGGTTGCATGCTATGTGTAACGTGTCATCCATACCAACAGCCAAACTGGCCTTCTCTTCCGAAAGTTGGTGATGGGATTTTACATGTGTGCAAGATGTTATGCGTGCGTTCACACAAGGAAACCTCAGTTTATAGTCTCATTCAAAGGACTGTATGGGGATTGGAGTCAGAACTTATGTTAACTCCGAGGGAAAATCCCCCTGTACTGAAAAGGCCCGACGGAGGAGATTCGAACCTGCAACCTTGGATTACGAGTCTGGCGCTCTACCAGCTGAGTTATATTCCGGCTCCCAATGATCACAATGATCATTCAATCAGTGCATGCATGTTGTAGCAGAGAGAATGATCAAGTAATAACCTATTTAATCAATGAACACATGTTGTAGCAGGGAGAATGATCAGTAATGACCATTCAATCAATGTACGTATGTTGTAGCATAGAGAATGATCAATCAGGACCATTCAATCAATGTACGTATGTTGTAGCATAGAGAATGATCAATCAGGACCATTCAATCAATGTATGTATGTTGTAGCATAGAGAATGATCAATCAGGACCATTCAATCAATGTACGTATGCTGTTCCAGGGAGAAACAGCAGCCTCCATCTCTGCAGGCTAACAAACATCCCCACGGCAACACGACCGGCGTCTCTGTCCATCCCCACACAGGACAGCCCCGCCCCTATCGCTATGGCAACGACAACAGCAGTAAAAACCGGCAGTCTCGCTCTCAGTCCACACGTCCCGACCCTGTGGCAGGTAAAGGTCAAGGGGTCATGTGCTGAAGTAAACGAGCGGTGAAAAAAAGAAGAAAAGGTCGACCTCTAAACCACTGTTGATATGTTTGTTTTCTTTAGTATGATGTTGGAGTGTGAATATACGTGGGTGGCTGGGTCGACGCTCTTGTGTCAGAATGAGTGTGCCAATACGCCCCTTTCCCCCCTCCTCTTTTTTCTTCTTCCCTCCCCCCCCCCCCCTCCTTTTTTGACTTCTCTCTTGTTTCCTCCCACACCGGCTCAGTTTTAGAGTGGCTATCCTTTTCTTCTCTTGTCATTTTAATGGAAGGGGGGGGGCCAATACATACATGGATGAGAAGCTTTCTGATTGTGCTTTCTGAAAAAAAAAATATTGGGCATGGGGGAAGGGTTGGTTGGGGTGATGTCCTGTTTACTTTGACAAGTTTGTTTTAAACTCAAAAGGGAAAGACTGGAATCACACAGTTAAGTTTTGCCCGTGTTATGCAATGGCCTCCGGAAATGTTGCTCAAATGTCCTGACCATCTACAGGCCTCTGTATCTCAGAGGTCAAGTTGATGATAGGATTTATCATGAAAGGAAACATAACACAAAGCCGCATCAGGAAATCAGGCCAGATAGGATTGATCATGAAAGGAATCATAACACAAAGCCACATCAGGCCAGACAGGATTTATCATGAAAGGAAGCATAACACAAAGCCACATCAGGCCAGATAGGATTTATCATGAAAGGAAGCATAACACAAAGCCACATCAGGCCAGACAGGATTTATCATGAAAGGAAGCATAACCCAAAGCCACATCAGGAAATCAGGCCACATAGGATTTATCATGAAAGGAAGCATAACACAAAGCCACATCAGGAAATCAGGCCATGTAGGATTTATCATGAAAGGAAGCATAACACAAAGCCACATCAGGAAATCAGGCCATGTAGGATTTATCATGAAAGGAAGCATAACACAAAGCCACATCAGGAAATCAGGCCACATAGGATTTATCGATGAAAGGAAGCATAACCCAAAAGCCACATCAGGAAATCAGGCCACGTAGGATTTATCATGAAAGGAAGCATAACACAAAGCCACATCAGGAAATCAGGCCACGTAGGATTTATCATGAAAGGAAGCGTAACACAAAGCCACATCAGGAAATCAGGCCACATAGGATTTATCATGAAAGGAAGCATAACACAAAGCCACATCAGGCCAGACAGGATTTATCATGAAAGGAAGCATAACACACAAAGCCACATCAGGAAATCAGGCCAGAATGGAATTCCACAGCATCATCGTCATTTACCTCAATCTGTTGACCACCATTAAAAAAAAAAAAGTCCCATATCCTGTGGCCCTTCATGCTCTGCTGTTATAGTGACCTCGGTTCTGGGTGCCTCTCCATGTCTATTCTAGTGCTGCACTTATGTCAAGGTCATTGGTGGAGGCAGATTCATGGCGGCTTTTCTTGATGATGATGATGCTAGTGTTTGATGGAGACGCCTTAGGGAAGGGGAAGAGGGGCACTTGCTTAGGCTGGCTCTGTGATTAAGGAATTACCATTGTCAGTAGGGGGTAATCAGCTTAGTGGCTATGAGTAGGCACCACGTGACAGGTGTGATTCAGCAGCGGTGCAGCGTCTTCTTTGGAGGGTTGCCTTGTGGTGACCTGATATTGACTGCTCTCTGTGGACTGCTGGGTGACTGGAATTGGCACTGTGGGGTTAAGGGACTCTTAGAGGCAAGCCAGGATGAATGGCACCCTCCACCCAATTACAACAACAAAACAAGACAAAAAGAGACTGATTTTGAAATATTGATAGATATGTATAAGAATGACTGGCATGGATCTGATATGTATAAGAATGACTAGCATGATTCTACTGGCATTCAAAAAATGATATATAACAATTTACCAGCAAGTCCAAAACTCAAGTATTTATAGATTTTTTTTGTTTTTTGATAATCTTTCGTGAAATATTTGACAGAGTATTTTCATTGTGAAGTATCAGGACATACGTGATCAGGTAATGAATGATTGTCCACGTCGAAAACCATAGGAGTTAGAGGTAGTAATAGAATCTGTTTCTGTTCTACTAGTTCTTCCAACACCAGAGGGAAAGACACATGGAACTGCTTTTAGCCTTGACAGTCACTGCTCCAGCAGAACCAACAGATACAACCAGTTTGGCATCATGACACTTTTATCTGTTAACATGACCTTGTCGATGTCGTGCGTTACAGGCCAGCCCTATGCTGGAGCGG
Source organism: Conus betulinus (assembly GCA_016801955.1). Classification (NCBI taxonomy): domain Eukaryota; kingdom Metazoa; phylum Mollusca; class Gastropoda; order Neogastropoda; family Conidae; genus Conus; species Conus betulinus. Next base: position 19,967 of record JADBJO010019595.1, on the reverse strand, counting down.
CGGCTCAGAAGATGGGCAGCGCCCCCTTGTGCAAGTTTGTCCCTGGCGTCAGCACCCAGCCGTCCCCTGGCATACGGGTCAGCGGAAAATCGGTGAGTTCAGCTCCAGTGATGCAGGCAAACGTTTGGGGCTAGTGCAGGGAGACAGTTTGTTGGTATGGCAACCTGGCCAGTCTTATCCATTGCCGTTTGTTTTTGTTTTGTTTTGTTTTTTACAGTCTCATTTTTCATTCCCGTCTGCCGGATTGTTCCCCATGCCATTTGTTCCCGTCTGTTGGATTGTTCCCCATGCCGTTTGTTCCCATCTGTCGGATTGTTCCCCATGCCATTTTTTCCCATCTGTCGGAATGTTCCCCGTGCCATTTTTTCCCATCTGTTGGATTGTTCCCCATGCCATTTTTTCCCGTCTGTCGGAATGTTCCCCGTGCCATTTTTTTCCCATCTGTGGATTGTTCCCCATGCTGTTTGTTCCCATCTGTCGGATTATTCCCCATGCCGTTTGTTCCCATCTGTCGGATTGTTCCCCATGCTGTTTGTTCCCATCTGTCGGATTATTCCCCATGCCGTTTGTTCCCATCTGTCGGATTGTTCCCCATGCTGTTTGTTCCCATCTGTCGGATTATTCCCCATGCCGTTTGTTCCCATCTGTCGGATTATTCCCCGTGCTGTTTGTTCCCATCTGTAGGATTATTCCCCATGCCGTTTGTTCCCATCTGTCGGATTATTCCCCGTGCTGTTTGTTCCCATCTGTCGGATTATTCCCCATGCCGGTTGTTCCCATCTGTCGGATTATTCCCCATGCTGTTTGTTCCCATCTGTCGGATTATTCCCCATGCCGGTTGTTCCCATCTGTCGGATTATTCTCCATGCCGTTTGTTCCCATCTGTCGGATTATTCCCCATGCCGGTTGTGCCCATCTGTCGGATTATTCTCCATGCCGTTTGTTCCCATCTGTCGGATTATTCCCCATGCCGGTTGTTTCCCATCTGTCGGATTATTCTCCATGCCGTTTGTTCCCATCTGTCGGATTATTCCCCATGCTGTTTGTTCCCATCTGTCGGATTATTCTCCATGCCGTTTGTTCCCATCTGTCGGATTATTCACCATGCTGTTTTTGTCCATCTGTCGGATTATTCTCCATGCCGTGTGTTTCCCATCTGTCGGATTATTCCCCATGCTGTTTGTTCCCATCTGTCGGATTATTCTCCATGCCGTGTGTTCCCATCTGTCGGATTATTCCCCATGCTGTTTGTTCCCATCTGTCGGATTATTCTCCATGTCGTGTGTTCCCATCTGTCGGATTATTCCCCATGCTGTTTGTTCCCATCTGTCGGATTATTCTCCATGCCGTTTGTTCCCATCGGTTGGATTATTCCCCATGCTGTTTGTTCCCATCTGTCGGATTATTCCCCATGCCATTTATTCCAATCTGTCAGATTATTCCCCATGCCATTTATTCCGGTACTCACATTCATAACCACACCCAGTGTTATCAGGCCATAGCCCAGACATTGGCAATCCACAGGAGCGCAGACAGGGGAGAGGGGAGAGCAGAGAGTAGGAGAGGGAGCTGCTAGGGACTGAACATGCAAACTTCAGATTGAGAATCCAGCCTTTCATCCCCTCCATTGTCGCCGCCCATGATACCAAAAAAATTCGTGACACCCCCCAGCTGCTGTAGTGCAGTGGTTAGCGTTGAGGACTTTGGGGTTTGGAGGACTTAGGTCTGATTTCTTCATTTATTTGTGGGATATTTCAGTCTTGGCTGGCTCTTGCTTAGAGTGGGGCATGCTACAGGCTCAAATACGAAGGCTGGAGTGAGGTATTTTAAATTTCGTCCTCTTCGTAGATGCATCACTGGGGGTGTTGCTGAAATTTCCTGACCAACACTGCAGGTGTCTGGGCCTGGTTGAGGCCAGGAAATTTCATAACAGGAAGTGTGAAGTTCAGTCCTTTTATATAGCCTCTGATCACATTGAAAGTCCATAGCATTGTCGTCTTCATCCTCATCAATCAAAAAAGATTAAAAACAAAAACGTCTCAGATTCTGTGATCCTTGACGCCTGCTGTGGTTTTCATTTTTTTCTTTCCTCATCCATGCTCCAGGTGAGTTTGTCAGAGTGGTCAGTAGCAACAAGTTGTAGGTGACTTTTATTGGATGCAAATGGTGGCGCCCTTCAAACTGGGACCCTCGCTCATGCTGTCTCGGCAACTAAACAAAGATTGTTTTCAGTTGGGGGAGGGGAGGGGGGTCTAGTAGGAGGTGTCCTGCATGTGTTGGATCAGAACAGCACCAATGACTACCATCATACAGACTCAGCTGCTGTGCACTGACTCCTATGGTGGGGCGACGCTTTGGGGTTGATTGCTTCCAGTGCTGGTGCTGGGGCTGCAACAATACAAACTTGGGCGCAGTTGTGCGAGCCAAAATGAGCAGGAAGTGAGTGATGCCTTTTGGGGGCATAAAATTGGAGACTCCACCCCAAAAAAAATCATGACATACTCCTGAAAAGAAGGTAACAAGAAACATGAACGTAACCATCATACAAAACCTAAACAAGTCTTGCATGTACCTTGAGTTAGTTACATTTAAAAACCAAACCAATTTAAAGTTTAGTAGAAGAAAAATGAATCGTAGTCTATGATCTCTTATAGTATAACTAATTCTGGTGCCACACCAGTCATGTGGCGCTTAAGAAGTGTGACGGTTTAAGTGTAAGGGGTGCCAAAGTACGGATGGACTCAAAATACTCCATAGCAGCAGACATCGTTGCAACAAATTAAGGAACGATACTAACGCCTTAAAGTGGACGCAAGAAAGTACTATAACAATAATAAAAGTGTGGGCCTGTGGAATTTACTGTTGTGAATAAAGGCTGGGGGTGGTCCTAATCCTAGTTATTGTCGAGCGGGCGTGAAGTTTCTGGAGACCACATACCCAACCCGCCATGGGACTAAGATGAAACCACACATGACAAAAGCACATGCGCTAGATTGTCCAGTATACTCAGCGGGTGACCCTGAAACCATTACTTAACTGGTTCTGTTATCGAGGAGACGCTCCCCCCCCCCATTACTGGGGGGGTATGCGACTAGTAATGTAAATGGCAAGCAAGTTGCACAGGGAGGGGCTTTGTGTTCGTCCAGGGCCATTTAGCTTTCACATTCGGTAACTGTAGATGCGGGGGTGTTGCATGATACAGGTTGCGGCGGTCAGAATCAGTACCGGGTGTTATTCCCACTGGGGGGGGTGTCTACGAGGGGGGCACTAGCGGGGAGAATCAGCGATAAAAAAAAAAAAAAAAGTTGTTGAACAACTGCAGCGACGAAACGCGGTTGATTACTCCTGGAAATCTAAGAAGCGTGATCAACTGGCATTGTGCAGAATCCAGAACAGACACAGAAACAAAAAGGCGACTGTGAATCTAAATGTTGGCAAGAATGTTGAGCATGCATTACATGCAAAGGACAGTCCGTGGATGGCGAAGGCGGCACACCGTCGCGGCAGACCTTGTTCATGATTTTGGACTTAGTGCAATGCGAATTACTGGCTGCACATATGGTGCGCTAGAAGTTTTACGCTCAAACGGTGGAGTACGCGGATATCCCTACGTTAGCAGAGCGCAGGTGCCAATGTCATTCAATACAGGACCACCGGTGGTTGTGTTTGCGTAAGACTTTTTGGCTTGAAATGTTCAGTGAGGAAGTAGAGAAAAATCAGCTAAGGCCAGCGTTTCTGTCTCTGAGATAACTCATACCTTCAAAGAGTGCAACGTAAACTTATCATCAGTCAATATAACATGCATTTTGAACAGTTTCTCTTCTCCACCGTGGAAGCTCGGCCAATAATTATACGAGCAAACTTTATTAATCAAACATCTCGTTAGTGAGTACAAAAGGAGAAACCTCTTTTCAAATGTGATTTTTAGAGAGAGAAAGGAAAGCTCAGGCTAGGGAGCGTTTTTTCCTTTATTATCAGATATAGTTGTGTGTTACACATCAACAAATAAGCTTTATGATGTCTCAAATGTAACACTCGTGAAGGAAAATGTGCAGACATAAACTAACAAAAAATCGCCATTGTCGCCACAGAGGGGAAATGTAGTCAAATGGGCGTGCGTTTGCATGTGGGGGATCAATGAACAGGGGAAAGCTTGGTGGGTAAATGCGATTTTACCTTCTTGCACCATGTGCAACAAGCAGCCGCCTTTAGAGCCCTGTTGGGTAGTGCGTCAGGCTACGCTGTCACTGATGAATGTTTGTATGTGTTGTGTCTTGAACCTTCGCAGTGAACAAGAACGGGTTCCTGAACCCTATCTGCTCACTGCCTTCTATTCCCTGCAGTGACCCCAGACATCAGGACGGATCATACTTCCCTTCCATTTACCGGCACCACAGTCCACTCCTTGACTGTGGGGATCGGGGGGGGGAAGCAGTCCTTGCTGTGATACCCATTCCACTTGTCTTTCTCGCTGTATTCGCTGTGCCCGACACAGTCCTTGCCAGGACTTTCCTGTGTTTGTAACTGACCTGCTATGAATTTTGGGGGATCCCGCGGGGGGGTGTTTGGGGTGTAACTGATGACCGTGGGGGGTGGGGGTGGTGGGGGTGGGTGTTTTGAGAACAAAATTAACTTGAGATGGGTCAGTCCTTTCAGGAGCCAGTTTTTTTCAAGCTTTTTTTAAACTGTAGCAAAAAAAAAAAAAGAAGAGGCCAGCCGTTTGCAGAGGATCTGGCTGCAAGTCTGGCATATTACTGCTTTGATGACTAACTGAGAATGCCCTAATCTTTCTTTTTGGATTGTACCAAACATCATGCACCTTACTAAACACTAACCACCACTGCTTTGTCCGTTGCAGGTCGCTGGGTGGCCTATCAACGGCAATGAAGCAAAATTGAACACTAAAGCCTTTCTTTCAAACAGTTGAATAAAACTGTGAGCAAGTCTAAAGATAAAAACGTATGAACTGTTACAGGTAACTGAGAATGTTTAATTAGAACAATAAGCGATTAACAAAGACGTAAACAGTTAAGTAAAAACCTAAGACAATATTCGCAACAGTCCATCTTGCATGCAAAATTTCCATGACAGTAATGAAATCACCTAAGTGTGCATTTTCAAGTCCATAAGGTCTGATGAAAGCAAAATTGTGTGCATATTTGTCATTTTTTCAAGCTCACTTAATTACAAACAAAAAGTAAAGACTTTTCAAAAAGTCTTGTCATCTGTGGCCGCTCAGTTATGCCTTTTACTGTCTCCACTGCCCATTCCGGGTACTTCAAGTACCTGCAAAGATCCTGTTGCGCTCGCCTCCATATCAGCATTCCAGAGGGAGAAAACATGAGATCAGGTTGTAAAACGGGCAAGGCTAACCCATCAGAGGAAACACTGTACGGCGTCAAGGTACAGTTCCATGTGGCTCAGTGAGTCTGCAGTGATCCCACGCTATTGCAGGAAACCATCCGCTGAGCCTCCTGGCTGATGATAACAGTTTTGTTAATTGTCTGAGCCAGCATGAGATAAATGTCCACTTCCAGAAGAAGGCCCACCAGATCCACCCAATGACAGTTTACACGGATTTAGCGGACACAAAACAATTTTTGACACAACTCCAACATGGACAAGAACCAAAAACAGAGTCACCAAAGCGAAAAGCAAGTTTTGCACACCGGGGTGAGGAAATGATGGGTGACTGCTTTCTTTGTCCTTCATTTTTCATTGGTTTTGAATGTTGTTTGCACCGCCTGGGAGTACCCCATTGGGCTGAGATGTCGTCTGTCGGTTTCACTTCATTTGGCAACCCATGACTCTTATTTTTGCTGCTGTTTTGGATTCTGCCCACGGTCACCCCACTGTGAAGGCAACTCGGACAGTCGCCATTTTTACAAGGACTGTCAGTTTCCAGAGATTCATTTATCAACTAATGACACTCACAAGAGAAAATATTATGTGAAAAATTTGGCCAAGAGTTTTGGTTCTCTCAAGGCATCTTTCAATGCTGGAATGCCAGGTGTTTGGAATACATGGCAACATTCATTGATTTTTTATATTTTTTTCTCTCTCTTAAAAATCTTGTAACTATAGTTCCACCAGGTTGTGGTCCAGTCTCGTAGCAGTGGTCGTGAACATTTCCTCCGGTTGGAAGATCAAAGCCTATGACATGCCCATTAATGAAAAACAACACAAAAAAAAACACAAGAGAAACTTGAAACATTTTGAAATATATATCAACAAGTTATGAAGTTATGACATTCACGTATTTAACTGTATACTGACAATGCGTTACTGTAAGGATTTAACTGTGCATTGGTTGACCAAAGCTGTGAACTATGTGTTGGTGTTTAACTGCATTGTGAGTGATGGGGTTTGTCTTTAATGATAAATTGTAGTTGTAGTAAGTATTTAAACAACCTATGTATTGGCAATTTACTGAGTGTTTAACACGTGGGCTGGCATTTTAGTTAGTGGTCCATATTGGCAATATAGTTGGTGTTCAGCTGTGGTACTGGCGTTGAAACTAAGTGTTCAATTAGCAATGTCATTTGCCGTCTAGTGAATGACATGATTGCGTTAGGTGTGATGTAGTGAGAGTTTTAATTGTTTCTGACATTTTTGATCGGGAGCATCTCATAAGGATAGACTCTGATGAGGTGACATCCTTGACCTTGGCCCCTTTCAGTCGCAGGGCTAGGAGCAACATATAGTGAATCAGGAATGTTCGGTTTACGACAGTTTTGGACACAACAGCTCAGCATCATTGAATTTTGGAAAGTTCTCCATGAATCTTTTGGCTTCCTGAAGCGATTATTATCGGGTGATACTCGTGCAGCCTTTAGACATTGTGGGCAATAGTTTCGAATTGCAACAGATCAGTGCAGAGTTCGTCTGGCTGTTGTGCCTATTTCCACTGCAGCTAATTTCCCCAGGGAAGTGCATTGTGTGCTACGAATTCATGTCCTGCCTGGCGTCTGAGCCCTTTTTTGCCACACGTCACAAAGTAGCAAGACAGAATAGTAAGCCACCCCAAGCGCAACGTCACTCACACCACTGTGCAACGTTCTTTTCTATGATTTTCGTCTCAATTTTGAACCATCCTCTCATTACACTGTCTTGAAATACATGGTTCAAAGGGGGTTAACAGGAAGGGAGTGGAGACTGCGGAATGGGAGAACTTCTTTTTCGTCAATCGGCATAAGCCCATGACCAGCTCTGGCTGTACGAAAAGCAGGGAGAGAACAGCGGTAACGAAAAAAGATTTAACGACAATTGTATCTGACATCCTGGCAGTCTAAACTTGAACTGCGTGCAATAATTAGGGGTCTAAACCGACACTAACCATGGGCAACAGTCTTTATTGTTTACCGCAGTCGTGCCAAAGTCCGCGTGTAGTTAGTGGAGAACCATCTAGTGGACCGGTCCATGGATTTCAGGTCTGTATTACAGACTTTCTTGACAAGCCTTCAGTACCAAGACTCTGTGAATGCCGCGCCCGTTTGGGCCTGTCGCTACTGGAGAAAAATCACAACTTTAGCAAACAAACCACAAGCATCCGACACTCCTGTTAGCCAGGCCATAATAACCTGCATATGCCCCTCTCTACATTCACATTCACACTCATTGCATTAGGTGTTTCACATACATGACACAGCAGGGCCACGTCCCACAACACATACACCCACATCCACACTGCATGTACACTAGCCCCTCATACACGCATGCCACCACCCTCTACACCACCACACACGCCACCAAAAACAGACATCCAACACACCCATCACACACACACACAACGACACAACACCTCGCACCATGGTTTCTGCTGTGGGTTGCAACAACCCAGTATTCGGAGTTTCACTTCAGTGCTGAACGAGATAACTTATATATTAGTTTTATATTCATCTTAGACATATGTAATCTAAGTAGTCACCCTTGAAGCCCTTCTACCATGTATACATGAATTGTCCTAGTGTATTCAGCTACGTCATCAACATCTCTACGCTGAATATAAGCAGACAGGCTTGAATCTAGAGACCTTCTAGCCTTGGTGCACTGGTGCTTGTGAGGTGTGCACTAATGTCATCTATTTGTTCTTCTGGGTTGTCTGGTGCTTTCACACCTGATGCCATTCTGTGCTTCTCAGCTCGGCGTATTTTAAACCACTGTTCGTAGTAATTAGGCCATTGCGACAAGCGTCCAAACTTGCTATTTATTAAGCTGCATCAGTTCATACGCTCGTTCTCTTACTGCTTCGCTGATTCCGATTATGCCGCTATTATCGGTGCAGTTGCACAGGCGTCAGGACAGTTGTCCTCTCTGTTTTCTTAATGTCGTTGGGTTTCTTCTCTTGACAATTTACCATGCGATCTTGGTCCAGTTGTGTCAAGAGGGCGATTGTCGGGTGCAGCTCACTGATCAGTGTGGACACGGGGGGGAGGAAAAAAAAGGCGTGGAGAAGGGAAAAAAAATAGGGGAGGGGGGGGAGAGGATGAGGAAAGAGGAGAAGGGAGAAACGCAAGGTGTGCAAAAAAAAGAAATCAAATGAGAATAAAAGGTTGAAATAAAAAGCTGTGCTGGAGCGCGTAAATTACAGTAGTTGCGCTAGGATGGGGGGGCAAAACAAAAAAAAAATGGTGCGAGGGGACACACACATACGGACAAAACAACATTCTGTCGTGCGACGATAAAAAGACACAGTGGGTGGAAGGTACACTAACACAAAAAACACAAACCGACACATATCTAAGAGAAATTACAGTCTGGGCTGTATGCAGCACCAGCTGTGCCGAAAAACTGGACAAAGGGCACGTGAGGTGAGGGGAGGTAAAAAGTATGGTGCAAATAAGCATACACCATATAAAGACGTAAAAAGACAATATGTGAAAGCGGTGATTTAAGTGGGGTAGGCATACAAAGAATACAAATGTGATGGAGGAAAATAGGGCGGGGGGAAAAAAAGAGAAAGGGAAGTAACAATGTGGATAAACAGTTAAATAAAAGGGTAAAAAATGGAAAAGTGTGGATTAAAATATTGTGGGTGAGATAGGAAGAAAACCAACCACAAAAGGCTGCTGAAACTATACAAACAAAAAGTGACCCCCAAAAACAGAACATGGACACACAGCAAAAATAATCGGTAGGGGGAAAAAAAATACCTGAAAAAAAAAAAAAAAGGAAAGTTGCTGTGCGCTGGTGTTACATCATATAACACACTAGGAACATAACTCAGCAGAAACCTTAAAAAAAACCAACCAGAAAAAACATGGCCTACGTCATCACACCCAGGAAAACACAACACAAAATGATTGGCTTGCCACAACAGCCACAGTTGAACAACAACAAGGAAGTACCACATCATACATGTGACACAGCGTAATTATAAATAGTATACAGCACACACACATACACTAATAGGGAGATCTCAAGCGTGGATTTGTCGTGTACAAGTGATAATGTGTCGACAGGACTGGACTAATGTGGGTACAAAGAAACATGTAAAATATAAGCAAAAAAAATGATGCGTGAAGAACAGACACAGAAAGTAAATGAATACAAGAGGTGATAGCAATGTAATGATGAAATAAAAGGTGAATAAGAGGAAATGGTGATACAAACCTAACTGAACACTGCCATGAAGGCAGTACAAAGGACACAACAGCGTGGGTAGATCAATGCAAGCCAGGTACACACACAGGGAGTACGCAAAAAAAACATGTGGAAGTACGTCACACAAGGGGGCGGAATGTGCAAACAAATCGTCCGTTACGAAAACAAACAAACTGGTATCGGTGCAACAACACGCAGGCTTGTCGAACGCCACAGCTCCCCAACCGGTGGTGGGAAGGGGGACTGGAACGGGGTGGAGTGATGGGGCAGGGGAAAGCTGTGTGTCACACAAAACAAACAATGAGGTAATAAACAAAGGGGGAAGTGCACATTGATCCCTATTTGGCGGGGTGCGACACGCTGAAACAACATGCAAAAAAATAGAGGTTGAAACTACGCAGCATACATGTGGTGTGACACGTTGGGAAGGGGATTGAGTGAGGTGGGGCCGGGGCGTGTCGCCAACTAACAGAAACGTGGAGGCTGAAGGGTGCGCTAAGAAAAACGGCGTGGCCGAGGTCACTTGTGACAGAAAAGGGCAGAGTCGGAAGGGGGACGTAGTAGGTGTCTTCCAAAAGGCGTGTCCACTACCCACAGGGGATTTCGCGTGGGGATGACGGTGAGGTAAATAATGGTTTAGTGGGGACAGAGACCAGTGCGTTTTGAAGTCAAAAACAGCAGCGGCCAACTCACATCGTAGTCAGAGGACGAAAGGACACCACCTCACAGTATTCAACCATGCACATACCTCACGCTGTGGGGGAAAAGGGACGTACGAAGAACAAGCTTTATTTTAAAGTATGTACATGGGCGGGGTGTGTAACACAACACAGCAAGCAGTGGAGAGAACAACGCAGGGGCAGTCGTCGAATGGACGCCTAACCGGGCCTTACAGATGGCCGGGAGCGACCCTCGGGTAACACAACACACAAGTTGAAACCAACGAAAATCAAGCAGCTACAAGATTGTACAAGGCTAAACCGCATAACACACACAGAAGTGAACGCGCCAGCGTAAAGCTAAAACAAGGTGCGGGACACACACAACACAGAATGTCAGCGAGGAGGGGACCAAGACGCGCAACAGACCGCGTGGGGACACGAGACGATTCACAATAGGGGCGAAACACACAACGCGTTAAAACAGTCTTATACACACGTGTCCACAAGAGTGCCAACAACATGAGGAGAACCAATATCAGAAGAAATGCACTTACTAAATGGAGGGGTAAAGTATAAAGGGATTGGGAAGGGAGCGCTTCTGGAGAAGGATGTCAACAAAACACACACAAGAACGCAAGAAAAGGGACTTGAATAATCACTAACAAACTGTGTGTGAATGGCCTACACAGGGGTTAGGTATCAGATCATTACAGACTGTGTGACCAACACGCACATGGAACAAAAAAAAACCTTCCACAGAACATAGAGATGAGACGCGACTACCGGGGTAGGACAAAAGGGGCGCAAAGAGAGCCGAAAGGTAGAAACGCCGAGAATCGGAGGGTGTTGACAATAAACAGGACAAAACATGGCAAAAAAATGTGTCACAACACAATCCAAAGCGTCGCGACTAGTGCATAGGGAGTCGTTAGTGGGTGCATGTGTTGTGGCACCGAAAGACCTAGGTGAACCAAAAAAAGCATAATCACGCGACTAAAAATTGGGTCGGCTGACGGGGGTGCGTAAGGTGACCCGGTTTCTCATGGGCGGGTTCGCTGACAGGGGGGGGGAAGAGTTTGCTTGTGCGGCATAACTCGGGTGTGTCGAACACCAAATCAAAATAAAGTAACCACCAGGAGGGAAACAGGGGCGACAAATGGGCAATACAGATGAAAACAAAGTGGGAACCGGAAACAGGGGAGGGAAAACAAACAAAAAACTCTTGAAGAACAGTACAAGCTCAATGTACACACGGGGCAGTAAATTGATGGAATAAAAGGGGGGGGACAGTAACACTGTGGCAACACTGAAAGAAAAACTAGAAACACAAATATACAACAACAAAAAGAACAACACAGTCAACAAACAAAAAAAGTTAGAGGTAGCAAGAACAAACGGAACAAGGCAGCACCGAGGTACCATGAGTGAAAAAAAAGCACACATCAAGACAAAAACGTAAGAACAATGAGAAACAATTATAAGAAGAGGATGCGTGTGCATGCGAAGGGATCAAACGTGGAACAGATTGGAGAGGGGGGACCCGCAGGGCCAACCCTGTATGCACAGCTGGGTGCACTGAAGGTTAAAGGGCAAACCCATTTGCTCTTTGTCTGGAATTGACATGAAACCGTATGACGCAGAGCTGACACATTTTGTTTGTTTTTTTTTGCGTGTTGTGTTGTTGCGTCTCTGTTGTTGTTTTCTTTTATTTATTTAACTTTTATTCCTGTACTCTGCCTTACCCTTTAAACACGTATGCTGTCTCTGCTAGTGAAAAGAAAAGAAGACAAGACACCAATATAAGCCCCAGTACGTCAAAACACAAAAATTGACAGGGGGGGTCACAGGGAAAAATGCGTACCGATCTCAAGGCTAAAGGACGCATACGGAAAAGCTTTAGGGGAAACAAATTGACGTCAGGTAAAGCCGATTACCAAGACACAAGAAAGAAGCGACGGAAGGTAATGAGAAGCGAAACAGAGATACACACGATAGAACTGGGCAGTGAGAAGCCAGATGAGAAAACAAGCACTACAAATCGGGAGACATTCTAAAAAAGAAACTGATAATGTACCAAGGATGTCAGACCACATAGAACGATTCTGATATATAGACAACGAAGGTCGACAGACATGCTCTGTAACAATTCTTGCAATGCAGCATTAATTGTTCCGTCTCCCCTCCCCCCCCCCCCCCCCCCCCCCCCCCCCCCCGCACTATTTCTGTGGATAATTCGGTCAATCCCTTTTAAGTGCTTCATTTTCCTATACTGTACATCAGTTGTATTCTGCTCCCAGAAATGATGTTTCCTCATACTGTTTTCTGTGACATAGTGTTTTTAGGACCCTGACGCCTGTTTCCCTAAAAACAATCTACACTAAAGCCAAACACAAGGCTTAAAAATCGTTTGTACGTTGTTTTTTCCTTTCTTCTTTTTTTTTTTTTTGTACGACTTGAACAATTACCACCTTACCAAAAGTCCTCTTCAAGAGTTTATGACGTGTAGAAAAAAAAAACATGCTGTTCTTTGAAGTCCACATCTTGACACCAGAGACATTTTATCTGAAGGGGCTATGCCTGCCCCATTTTTATTTCATCCAGATATTAGCTGATAGTATGTGAATAAACGGAAAGTGTGATGATCTCAGTCAGGACGTCTTGTGCACTTGGCTCAGTATGTATTCTGATCACGGCTGCTTTGACAGTGAGATGGAGTTGACAGGAAGTGACATCAGAATGGCGTTAGACTCTGTAGAAGACCATCGACTTCATTCTGAAGTCTGGATGTATATTCCTTTTGATGGTGGCTGACGACATGGACATGCATTTCTCTTAAAAGGAATGTGAAGGGGAAAGTTCTCATATTTCAACTGGTGTTCATTTGTTTAGCAAATTTACATTGGAAAGAATGTTCACTTTCATAAGCTTTTTCCAGAAAGCCCTACTACCCCCTCCCCTTCTATCTCCCCCCCCCCCCCCCCCCACCCCCCCCCCCCCCCCCCATAAGCCATGTTTGGCGCTCATTTTTTGAATGTTTAGGTGATACATGTTGAGCAGTCCCAGTTTTTGGATAGCTGTTGCTTGCATGTGGTGGAGAGTCTCTCTCCGCAGTGGGCAGCCGTGGTCAGTAAACCTGAAGAGTCCTCCTGGTATGAAATGACCATCACTTGCTTTGGTGGAAACGTGTTTTAGCTCCCTTGTGGAGGAGCTCAGATGAAGCATATTACCTCTTATGCTTGTTTTCCCTTAAGTTACACATCCCCTTTCAAAGCTCAAATCAACTGGTTCTGTTTCAGCTAGTCTTGACCAGGATGCTAAGGTTGAATTGATAGCGGAGCGTGAATGACATCTGAAAACTCTTTGCAAGAGAAGATTTTGTGTGCGACAAATGGCACACTCAGGAAGTATCTTCCTGTGTGTGATCTATCTTTTTTTTCTGAGATAGCTTTACCCCCTCTTGTTTAGATTCAGACCCATTAAAATAGAAATATTTTGGGGTGGTGGTTGTGGTGGCTTTTGAGAGGAATGAGGAATGGCCAGTGACCTGTACTGAGTTGACATGTTCAGTTGTGTTGAATTGCAGGAGAACAGTGGCGACAAGGCCGGTGAGGTGCCCAGTCCCTTCATGAAGCCCCACAAGCGATTCCAGAGCGGCTTGGAGCAGGTCCAGTCCCAGCATCACAACGAGTTCCTGCCACCCATGCCCCGCCCACCCTTGTTTTTCTACATGGTGATTGACATTTTGTGTAGCTTGATACAGACGTTCTGCCACCAAGGCCCCACCCCACTCTAGTTTTCTACATGGTGATTGACATACTTCATAGCCTCACACAGACTTTCTGCCACCCACGCCCCGCCCACTCTGGTTTTCTACATGGTGATTGACACTTTTCATAGCTTGACACAGACTTTCTGCCACTCATGCCCCCGCGCCCCCCAACCCCCCACCACCCTCTGGTTTTCTACATGATGATTGACATACTTCATAGCCTCACACAGACTTTCTGCCCACCCATCCTTGTTTTTCTATGTGGTGATTGACATATTTTATAACCCCACAGACTTTGTGTTAGCCATGCCCCCCCCCCCCCATCATTATTCTCTGCATGGTGTTTGACATTCTGCACAGAATCACACAGGCTTTGTCCCAGCAGCAGTGCCTCACCCCGCCCGCCAAGTTCGTTACATGTGACTGACATCATTGACAGTATCATAGACGTTTGTGTCATTGATGCCCTTCCACACCACACCTCGCCTGACCTCCCCTTCTCCACAGGGTCCCAGCCCTCATAGCAACCATAGACTTCTGCTCCCCATGCTGTGTTCTTTGCTCATCGCTTCTCGGTGATGATAAACCTCATTCACGAGCAGAATGTAGACTTCGTGCCAGCGATGCACTGGTCAGTCTTTCCCCACCCCTCCAGATTAACTCCCCCGTGCCACTTTGCTGTGGGGGGTGATTTGCAGTCCTACTCACAGCATTTCAAGGGCAGTTGGTGCCTGCGGTGCCCTGTCATTCTTCCCATCACCAGCATTTCCCTCCCTGTCCTGCCTCTCTTACTCCCAAGTCTCTTGCCCCCTCTCTTGCTTTTACTGGGGGAGCAAGCAGCCTCACACACAGCATCACATAGACTTGGTGGACCCTCGCCGCACATTCCATGCTCCCCCGCACCATCTACCCCTCCACTTCGTCCTCAGTCAGGTCACTGACAGGTCCTCAATTGCAGGACACCAGAACCTTGCGCCATCCATGGTGACCTTTCCTGCTCTCTACATGGTAACAGCCCTCAAGGCGTGACAGATGGTGTGCCACCCATAATCCAACCTACCCTTTTCTGTACATGGTAACAATTCCTCACAGCATTGACAAGGACTATGTGCTACCCATAATCCACCACAGACTATGTGCGACGCATACCATGTTCTCTACATGGTAACAACCCTCACAGCATTGCACAGACTTGTGCTACCCATTATCACCCTACCCTGTTCTCTACATAGTAACAATCTACAGCTCACAGCTATTACACGACTCTACTATGTGCAACCCAATAATCCACTCTACACTGTCTCTACAGATACGTAACACATCCTCACAGACGCCCCTGCCCACACAGACTATCCTGCGACCCATAATACCAACTATAACCCACCACCTGTTCTCTACATGGTGACGTCTCTCCGCATGACACAGAATTTGTGCCATAAACACAGACTGCCCTGCCCATGGGGACTTGCATACACGATTAACAGACTGTGCCACCGACATAACATGCACACCGGGTGACTTTCCTGACCACACAGAATTTGCACCACCATACCCACATGCCATGTCTCTACGTGGTGACTTTCCTACAGCATTACACAGACTTTGCACCAGCCATAAACCCCACCCTACGTATTCTCCACATGGTGACAGTCCTCACAATATTACAGAGACTTGTACTATACACCAGTCACCCTGTTCCATACATGGTAACAGCGTCCACGTAGAGCTTGTGGCAACCATGGCTACCCTGACCTGTTCTCTCCACGGTCATGGGAGTTTTACTGGTTATGCCTGTCATTCTCCCTCCATACGCGCTGTCACAGAGGAGTGTGAATTTTATGTCAAGAAAGAGCTATCCAATACAGTCAATCAGCCAGGCCCCTGACCCTGTGTCTACATCGATAGCGATTCAGAGATCAGTACAGTTTTTTAAACACATCTTCCTGTGTCCTCCTCTTATTCCCTACCCCAACCCGGGGCTAAAGCATATGTGATGTACACATAGCTTGACTTCATTCACATCTTGTTTTGCCACTTTCTGATCTACTGGTTTTACTGCTGTTACTTCCTGCAAGTAATCAATCGCTTGCAGCTTGTCTATTTAATGAAATTAGAAGGAAAAAAAAAAAGTTGATGGGTGCAGCTTTTATACTGGTGCATTTATAGCCCAGAAATCGTGGTTGTGCGACTTCATGTTCTTGAGCATGGAGTGAAATGTTTAGTTCTGTAATCAGAGACGTTAGCCTTTTTTTTCCCCTTGAGCCATGCTTGTTTTAAAAGATAATGGGCCTAAACATCTGGGTCATCAGCTCTTACTCCTACCTATGCACTTTGACTACCTTTATTCCCAGAACGAGAATGAGGATATTGGTTTTGAGGTTTTCTGAATGTTCTGTGCCAGTGTTGGTGTGCCATGGATGTGGGAGCCCGTTTTTAAAGAGATGTTCATATAGAGTCATCAGTATTACTATATGGGCAAAATTATTTAGATTATCAGATAGTGTGAGTGAAAATCGATTCTGCTTTCTACGAATTTGAACTGAAAGTGTGATCTTGCACAACTGTGGGTATTTTTGGTCGCTAGGTTGTGGTTGCACCTTGGGCCTTACATCAGGTGCCCGGATAGTCTGTGATATGGCTGTGCTCCCTTGAAGCAGTATCTTATTCAGGGTTTGCTTTTTTTTAACGTACCGTTTTTGTTTCTGCCTGTTTATATTTGTTAAGTTATGGTCGATTTCTTTGCTGTTGAATTTTAACAACATACCTGAACTTTTTTTTTTTTGCTGCCAGTGTATGAAAGTCCTACCAATTGGGCGAGAAATCTGTAACTTGGACATTTCTGTAATTCAAGAGCAAAAAGAAGTAGGGAACCAATAGAAATGATGGTAAAATATCAACACTGAACAAAGGCTTTGTGTACAAACCTCCGCCCTGTCTGTAGAAAAGTGCTATCACTATGAGTCTAATTTTCAGTGTTAGTGGAGTTGTACACCTAGAAGAATACATGTGACAAAGCCTTCTAGAAAAGATAGACATCAAATAACCAATAAGAGACACACAGATTATGCTTGGTAACATTTTAATTTCAAAATCTATAATGTTACATAGGATGGATTGTACCACTTCATGCCCATGGCTGTGAGACAACCATCAGAAATTAAGTGTTGCAGTGAAATGCAAGGAGTCGTTTCTGTTTTGCTCTATTGCACCCAAATGAGTTTATCAGGTTGGTGATTTTGTCAGCACGCATTGCTTCTGAAACTGTTTTGTTTCATCTTTGTTGTGTTAAACGTTCCTGAAGGACATGTTTGGCCTTTTAGATTTGGATTGGCTGCTTGCATGCTGTTTGTTTTTCTTCCCAGTGTCAGTGCTGACAGTGCTGTGTGTGACAATGGTGACACACAGTCCCATGAAGTGAGAAATGTGTGGTGTGCCTTGGTACTTGATGACATGGTCTTGCACACAATCTGTCCATAAGAACTGACCTCCAAGGTTTTATGGTCAGGATGTGCTTGGTCTATGCCTGGGGCTATACTCTCCCTGGCAGAGTTAGTAAAGATCCATACACTTCATCCTTTTTTTTTTTTTTTAATTTTAGATTTAATTGTTTTTATACATATGGTGGTATGCATTGTATTAGTGTATGAACAAAAACTTGGATGTCAAAATGTTTGAAAATTTGCACTCAGATAATATACATATTTTTCTTTGTTTCTGAACGTGATAAAAATTGTCTGCTCTTTTCTTTGTGATATATTGTTGTAATTGTCTGTATGCGCCCATGCTAAAAAACAAAACAAAACAAGCAGACTGTGATGTCGCTCAATATGTATAGCTGGTGGTGTTTTGTTGGGTGGTAACCTGCTGTAATAATCATTCATCAAAGATGTATATCATTTGACAGCTCATTGAATTTTGAAGATTGTTTAACTCAATTCTTTCGATTTGCTACCCCGCACTGGAGAGCAAATAACAACCTTTCTTCGGCCTTCATATCTGGCCGCACTATAAATAGATGACTTGAGAGCAAGTTACTGTGGTATGTTACTGATGTTACATATTCCTTTTTGTTATAACAGCAAGATTGTGAAGAAAATAACTGCTTTTCGTCTATGTGAAAATATATTGTTGAGTATTGCTCATTTCAGCTTGTCCAGTATTTGAGCGGTTCATCTTTGGAACCAAATCACACACATACACACACACACACACTCACACACACACACATACACACACACACAGAAAGAAAAAAAAAAACAGTATGTAATAATAAATAAATGCCAAAAGAAGAAAGGTTTCAAAAACTTGCATCCCATCCATTATTTTCATTCCCATGTCTTTCAGTATACAAACAGATGCCCCTGTTATTTGGTACAATCTACACTTACACACATTACTCAGAATCCTCGCTGTTTATTTCAGTTCCATCTTTTATGGATACATTTGTCATGTGGGCCTTTTTTTTGTTATCTGTCCCATCTTATGTCCTGCATTCTAACACTCCCAAAGCATCTCTACAACCAGGATTATTCTGCTAGACACTAAGCAGCCACAGTCTGAGGGAGCTGTCAGTATGAGGGTGCCATGGGGTCACCCAGTGGAAGAGACACTGCACTGCTGCTGAGTCACTTGGGTGGTGTTCAGTGGTGGCTGTTCTGATCTAGCATGCTACAGGCTTCCTGGTAAATCCTCTGTTGGTGACAGTAATTATGTAGAAGTGGAGTTGGACTGAAAGATCATCTCCCTGTGGGGGGGGGGGGGGGGGGGGGGGAGGGGGCGGAGGGGGGGCTTGCCATGAAGGATATTTCACTTGTGGAATGGTTCAGTTGTTGTTTTTCCCTGGCATTGCTTGTTTTGCTTTGGTGTTATCACATGATGTTAGACCCATGTACTCTGTGTCCTTAGTATTTCCTCCTAGGCCTTTTCATTTGTGACTGAGTACTCAAAAAACCAGTTTTGATATGCTGGTATCTATTGTTGCTTGAAACTCTTTTCTCTGTCTGTCCATCTCTTGCTCTTCTTCTTCTTCTTCTTCTTCTCTCTCTCTGTCTCGTGCTCTCTCTCTCTGTACTGTATATACACATATGGCTCTCCATGACTTGTTGCATTGTTGTTTATTCACATGTTTATCCCATAGATGTGCTGTTTTAGAGACATAGTGTCTGCACTATTCCCATGTATTTAATGACGATTTATATATATTTCATCATTATATATATTTATTCGTATTTTTCAGTGTAACTTGAGTATATATTTTTCTTTCACATACAAGTGAGTATTAATAGCCATAAGCAAAGTCATGTACATTTATCTGGTGCCTTAACCGAAATATTGTACAAGATAAAACAATTTGACCTTGGCTCTAACCAGTATGTCAGCAGTGTAAGCTTGTATCATCTATAGTCGTTTTTGTACAGTGCTGTAAACCAGCTATTTCTTTTTGGAAAGCTTACATATATATATATATATATATAGTATGTATATAAGCACATGCTTTTTAATGGTTAAAGCTGACATTATACTATATTGTACTTCATTTCGTTTCTCTCTATTGTTGTATGAATGCATGGTCACAGCCTGTTAGTTACAAATTTTACAACAGCTTATATCCATCTTACACAATGTATGGCTCATAGTATCCTCTTATTTAATTAAACTTGCATTTAGTTATTTTTTTTCCTAATCCTGATTAGATTGTATGTACTTAATAGCATGAGAAGACTGTGCTTGTTCTATAAATAAAGAGGAAATTGAAACAATAAGACTGCATTTGTGTTCATTTGTACATGGGCTGTTTTTCTTATGTGTTGTGGGTATAATTGGTCTGTCTTTAAATAAATTCTGTATTTGCAGTGTTTTTGTCAATAGCTTGAAAGTACGAGGGAAAGGGGAACATGAAAATGGGGATGTTGATGAGAAATGAGCGTTGTCGA
>JADBJO010019594.1:0-32987 GCA_016801955.1 Conus betulinus | reverse complement strand
CCCCAATGAATCTTTTCAAATGTCTTACACACAAATGCATGGGGAACTGAATCAGGGACACGCACACAACCTGCACACACACACATACGATGTAGAGTATGGTATCGCAAACTTCTACAGTGAAAGGCCTTTCTATTTTGAATGTCTACATCTGAGAGAGCAAGTTCCATCTTTGCTGGCAGCTCCAGGGAATGTGCCAAGACTCACCACAAGTGAGCAACAGGCTGGCCTCCAGAGATTCCCTTGCACAGTCACTGGTCCCAGTTCTCAATTCCCTCCATGTATAACCCATGATCCTCAATCTTTGGCCAAAAAAACCCCACTCTGCCACCATTCCCTCAATTTCCTGTTCTTGTAAACAACCCCACCTCTGCCACCATTCCCATCATTCCTGTTCTGGAAACAGTTAACAACTCTGCACCATTTTACTCATCATTACATGTTCCTGTAAAAATCCCCACCTCTGCCACCCATTCCCTCATATTCCTGTTCGCGGGTCAAACTATCTTCCCACCTCTGTAACATGGACTCATCATTCTGTTCGGAAACATCTCCACACTGCCACCATTCCATCATAATTTCCTTGTTCTGTAAACATATAACAACCTCTGCCAACATTCCTCAGCTTCCTGTTATGTAAACATCTCACCAACATCTGTACCATTCCTCATCATTAACTTGTTCTGTTAAACACACACCACCGCTGTCACCGATTACCTCATCTTCAATGTTCTGTAAAACAGCTAACAATCTGCACCATCCCTCATCATGCCCTGTTCTGTAAACACCATTCCCCACCTCTGTCACCATTCCCTCAATTCATTCCCTGTTCTAGTAAACGAACCCACCCCAACTCTGTATCAACCATTCCTTAATCATTCAACGCATCTGTAAACACCCCCCACCTCGGTTGTCATTCCCTCAATCATTCCCTGTTGGTAACAAAACACCACCACATCTAATCACCACTTACCTCATTCATCCCGGTTCATGTAAACATCCCCCACCTCTGTCCGCATTCCCTCATCATTCCCTTGTTCTGTAAACACCCCCCAAACAACCTCATATCAC
The DNA here is from genome assembly GCA_016801955.1 of Conus betulinus. Classification (NCBI taxonomy): domain Eukaryota; kingdom Metazoa; phylum Mollusca; class Gastropoda; order Neogastropoda; family Conidae; genus Conus; species Conus betulinus. The sequence continues at coordinate 31,916 of JADBJO010019594.1, read as the reverse complement.
CCCCGCACTCATTCACTCTTCTGTACACAGCCCCCACCCCCTCATGTACCATCCATCATCATTCCTGTTCTGTAAACACCCCCCCCCCACACTCGGTCAGAGTTTCCGGGTCATCATTCACAGTTCTGCAAACACGTCGCCCCCCCACCTCTGTCACCGTTCCACCCATCATTCCCTGTTTCTGATAACACCCCAAACCGCCCCCCCATCATTCTCGGTCATAGAGTCCCCTATCATCATTCCCTCATGTTCTGTTTGCACACTAAACACCCCCCCCCCCCCCATCTGTCACCCCATGTCACCTTCATCATTCCCTGGTCTGTGTAAAAACCTCCCCCACCTCTGTCACCATTCCATCAGTCATTCCTGTTCTGTAAACACTCCCCACCTCACCTCATACATTCCCTAATCATTCCCCGTGCTAGTCAAACACCCCCCCTCTGTCCCCATTCCCTCATCATTCCCTGTTCTGTAAACACCCTCCCACCTCTGCTGTCACCATTCCCTCATCATTCCCTGTTCTGCAAAACCTCCCCCCCACCCACCTCTGTCACCATTTCCATCATCATTCCCTGTTCTGTAGACACCGCCCCCCCCCCACATCTGTCATCACTCCTCATCATTCCCTGTTCTGTAAACACCGCCTCTCACCTTGTCACCATTCCCTCATCATTCCCTGTTCTGTAAACACCGCCCACCCACCTCTGTCACCATTCCACCTCATCTTCCCTGTTCTGCAGGACACGCCCCCCACCTCTTGTCACAGTTCCTCATCATTCATCCTGTTCTGCAAACACCGCCCCCCACCTCTTGCACCATTTCCCTCATCTTCCATGTTCTGTAAACACCTTCCACCTCTGTCACCATTCCCTCATCATTCCTGTTCTGCAAAACACCCCCCCACACCTCACCACATTTCCTAATCATCATTCCCTGTTCTGTCAACCATATCCCACATTCTGTCATCACCACCTCTGTCACCATTCACTCATCATTCCCCATTCTCTGTAAACACCCCACATCTTCCACCAGTCACCCCATCATCCTCTGTTCTGTGTCACCCTAACCCCCCCACCCCCTAACACACTTCCTGTTCCCCGGTCCCAATGCTTCTCTGTCACCTTCCACTACCTCTGTCACCATCCACTCTCTGTTAAAATTCTCTGTCACCAGGCCACCAATCTTCGCTACAGTCACATTCCTCTCCCTTTGTCCACCCCCCCCACCTTCTGTTCCCAACCCTTTCTCGAACTAGTATGTCCTGACCTCTGTCACCATTCCCAATCTTTGTCCTCAAGCCACCCAACTTCTGTTCCCTAACCCCACTCTCTGTATCCTGTTGTTATAAAACTCTGTCACCTCACCCACACCTGATGTCCTAATCCACCACTTCTGTCATCAACCCTGCATCTCCATTATTACCATTTCCACAAACCCCCCTCTGCGCACACCCCCTCCCCAACCTTCTCCTGAACCCCGCTGTCCCTAGTCCCAGTCCACTGTATGTTTGGGGCTTGTGGAATAGGTGTGTAGCGGTTCAGGTGTTATATGCATATTTCTGTCGTTATGTATGAATGTATGCAATTCAGTTGGGAATCAACATCCAGGGAAAAGAGATATACTTTGCACTACATTGAAAACAAACAACAACACTCAGCAGCAAGGGTGTTGTCCCTGGCAAAAATTCTGTAGAAAAATTATATAACAGGAAAAACAACACAATACACAGAGAGAAACAAATGGTTTTGTATACAGTGTCATGCAATAAGAACAGCATGAATTTCATATACAAATGTCTGTTGTGATTCTGCACAACATGATGTGATGATACGGTTTGCTAATCAGTTTCTTTTCTTCTAAGAGAGAATTAAATGGCAAAAATGTCTGTACTGTCTTGGTAGATAATCGTTCCAGCAGTTGAAATGTGAAATCAGCATGTCAGTCAAGTTGTCTTGCTGGCAGATATTCGGGAAGGTGGTGATGGAGAAGTGAAGGGGACATGTGGGAGATGATTCTGTCCCAGCCCAAAGGACGGCTCAGTGAGCGGGTCACCAAGTACCTTTTTTATAGCGTCAGTGACCCTCCCTACATCGTCCACACCTTGTATCAGCCATTACTGTTACATCAAACGCCACTAGTCCAATCAGCCAATTCATACACAAACAATATAAAAAAACGCCACAAGTCATCAGCTCATTTCATCACACATCATTTGTGTCTCTTTGTTTGTTTTCTTTCAATATGGTTGATGTGAGGAAAACTATCTAAATGATAAATTGTTCTGTATGTTTTGAACACTAGTGTTCTTTTCATTCATTTAGATGATTTAGATCTTCATTTTTCTCCCTTGTGGTCTGCAAATGCAAGAGATGTCAGTATCAGCGTTTTTGTTGGAAGATCACTGCTGTTAATTAATTTCTTTTTTCTTATGTAACTGGCTGGGAGATTTTGTAATTAAAGCAATGAGCCAGGCACCTTGGGACACCTGAATACCCGTGCCTGATAAAAGATAAGCTCACTTGATGGGAAATGGTCTACCGGTCTGCAAATTAGCAAGACCATGGAAGGTCAAATGTTAATCTATAAAAACAAATACCTGCATTTGCAAGCTTTCAGCTGTCACGTTGTATGTACCTGCTTTGCCCATTGTATTATGCTTTTGGTACAGTAGATGGGTTGAATTTTAGACAGGCCTGGGTGTGGTCGTTTAAATGTTTGTATAAATTGGATTTTGCGTTTGTGAGCAAAGTTCGTACTTGTCATCTGTGTGTGTGTTTACGAGCCTCATTGCTGATTACGTCACTGCCTTACAAAGAGATGTTTCATTGCAGTGACTGATGTCCAGAGGAATGTCTACGTCTCCTCTGAGGACGCTTTCCCCCAGGGGGTTGCTGTGTTGCTGTGTAGTGTCCCTTTGCTATTGGTACATTTCTCTCGCCTGTATCCAAAGTTAGCACTTTTTCAGAGGGCGAGCGGGACTGTGTTTTTTTAAGAAAGAAATATATATAATCATAAACAAAATCATTGATGCAGCACTTGGTGATTATTGTTGTCAGTGGGTGTTTACTTGTCAACAGTTGACATTTTTTCCTTCCGGATGTAAGGAGAAAATGGTGGGAAATATTAGCAGTCTTTACAGACATGTTGTTTTTTTTATCGCAGGTTTCTACATTAGTGGAATCCAATGTCTTGTAGGAGCAGAATAAGCCGTATAGTTGTATTACCCCCTCGATTCACCACATGGTATGAGGAGTGAAAGATTATCACGCAATTAATCCTTTCCATCTAGTATAGAGGACTGATGCAGTCGAGAGGGTGTCTGGCCATAAAATGCGTCTGTATGCCATATTATTGCATGCTACCCCCAGACGGCAGTTAGCATCCCATCCCCGTACCGGTTCTGTCAGTACTGCATCCACACTGCCCCAGCGTCACTCTCCTGTGCATTATGTGATATTGATGGGGAAGTGGTATGTTGCTTGCATATAGTTACATTCATCGTCTCTTTCAGGACCTCATGTTGATATTAACTTGACTGTACTTTCAGAAAAGCATGGATGCTCATGTGATAGGGTGGGTCATTCATTATGTATTTCAGCTTGGTAATCTGTATTGGTGTATTACTGGTTACCTTTGTTATCTGGGATGTTTACATGATTCTATATTCGTCACTATTTTCTTATTCTCTTTTTATGTGTGCAGTCTTGTTTCCATTACTTAATTTGATATATAGATTTCAGTTAATTGTTGTTCTCATTTCATCACGGATTGATTGTCCTATAATTTATCTGTTGCTAGTTTAGAGCAGTGATGCAAATTGCTGAGGTCTTTCTTCTGTGTATTGGTTATTGTGTATAACTGATTTGTTTCATTGGCTATAGCTTCCATGTGGATGCTATGTTGTGATGTGTGAGGTCAGTGTGTCCTTGTGTTGGGAGCAGAATTAGAGTGATGTACTGGAATGTTTAATATTTCACTTACGATATGCTGAACTGTTTACAACAGAATGGTTCAGATTGTAATCTAAGTTTCAAAAGTGAGGAAATTCTCAAGTAGGCCAATTCGAATGGAATACTAATGTACTTCAGTGTTGAGCCTCAAAAATCAAGAGGGGAATATTATCATCCATAGTCATGCCTGCTCTCATGGTGTACCTCAGTGGTCAATGTCTTCTACTGTGTCTAGGCCTTGGTTTTATGTTCCCTCTCCCCCCCCTCCCCCCCCGGGTCATATAGTATTGACGAGTCCATAGGGGCTGGTCGTTGGTTACGGACGGGTTGCGCCCTCCGGAGGGAGAGCTATACTCATGCTGGCTCTGGGACGATTAACAATTATTTCATCAGTAGGGGGCTAGTGAGGTGGGGGTCCTGCGGATGTGGATTCAGAACAGGCGCCACGGAACACACCGATAGTGCCTCGTCGAGCAGTTTGCAGTGTCTCTTCGGGGGTGTGAGTCATCGGGACAATTTGACTATTGATGCTCACCGGTGTGTTATGCATTCAGTGGGTTTATTGCAGTAAGAATGATCGGGCTGTTGGTGTGGAGCGTGTGTCAGTATTATGAGCAGCATGGGTGCAATGTATACTGAGGTGGCACAGAAGAGGGTGACAGCAAAAAAAAATAGAATATTATCATTGAAGGTGGACAGTGATGTTCAGCTTCCAATATGTGGTAACGTCTGCATCATAGTTTATGTGACAGTAATGATCAGGCAGCTTAGTTTATTATACCAGTATGTGGTCAGGTCCGCATAGTTTATGCGACGTAATGTGGTCTATGGCAGCAATACTTAATGGACAGTTAATGTGGTCAGGCAGCCCTAGTTTATTGTACCGTAAATGGGTCAGCCGCCAATGTTTTATGTACAGTAATGAGTCAGGCAGCAATTGTGTGTATTTTATACATAATGTGATCAGACAGCTATAGTATTAGTAACAGTAATGTGAGGATGGGCATGCCATCGTTTTATTTTAACATGTATGTGATCAGAAGCCATCGTTTATTGTACATGTTAATGTGGTCATGCAGCCTAGTTTTTTTTATACACATGTATAGTTGTCAGCAGCCAGGATTAATTGTACAGTAATTGTGATCAGGCATGTCCATAGTTATTTGACAGTAATTGTGATTTGTGGTACGCCTATAGGTTGTGATTGTACCGTAATGTGATCAGCAGCAAATTTATTGGTACTAGTAAATGTGATCAGGCAGCCTCTAATTTATGGTACAGTATATGTGATCAGGTAGCTCATAATTCCGAATTGTGATCAGTATATGTGAGTCATGGCAGTCCATAATGTATGTACTTGTATAGTGTGAATCAAGGCAGCCAAATTTATGTTACAGTACTGTGTATCAGGCAGCCGTAATTTATTGGACAGTAATGTGATCAGACAGCTACTTAATTTTATGTACAGTAATGGTGATCAGTGCGTCGCAATAAGTTAGTGTACAGTAATGTGATCAGGCAGGTTATTGGATAATTATGGCAGCCATAATTTATGTAGTAATGTGATCAGGCAGCCATATTTATTGGAATTAATGTGATAGGCAGCCATATGGGACAGTAATGTAATCAGGCAGCATAGTTTTTTATTGGATCAGTAATGTGATCAGGCAAGCCATAAGTTATTGTTTATGTGTCAGTATTGTTGATCAGGCAGCCATCGTTTATTTGTCAGTAATGGACATAATGATCATGGCAGTCATAGTTATTTGTCAGTAATGTGGTCATGCAGGCAGTATTTGTCAGCCAATTGTTATTTGTCTCAGTAATGTGATCAAGGCAGCCATAGTTTATTTGTCAGTAATGTGATAAGGTGAATCAGGCAGCCATAGTTTATTGTCAGTAATGTGATCAGGCAATGTGATAAGGTGAATCAGGCAGTCCTTATGTTTATTGAACAGTAATGTGGTCAGGCCGCAGTCCATAGTTTATTGCGACCGTAATGTGATCAGGCAGCCAAATTATTGGGATACAGTAATATGTGATCAGGCAGCCATAGTTTATTATACAGTAATGTGATCAGGCAGTCATAGTTTATTGGACAGTAATGTGATCAGGCAAGCCATAATTTATTGGACAGTAATGTGTGGTCTCAGGCAGCCATCGTTTATTTGTCAGTAATGTGATCAGGCAGCCATAGTTATTTGTCAGTAATGTCATCAGGCAGCCATAGGTATTGTACAGTAAATGTGATCAGGCAGCCATAGTTTATTTGTCAGTAATGGTGATCAGGGCAGCCATAGTTTATTGGACAGTAATGTGATCAGGCGCGCCATTAGTTTATTTGGCAGTAAAGTGATCAGGCAGCCATAGTTTTGTTTATACTAGTAATGTGATCAGGACAGCCATAGTTTATTTGTCAGTTAATGTGATCAGGCAGCCATATAGTTTATTGGTCAGTAATGTGATCAGGCAGCCATAGTTTATTGTCAGTAATGTGATCAGGCCAGCCATATGTTTATTGGTCAGTAATGTGATCAGGCAGCCATAGTTTATTTGTCAGTAATTTGTGATCAGGCAGCCATAGTTTATTGTCAGTAATGTACAGGCGGCAGCCATAGTTATTGTACGCAGTAATGTGATCAGGCAGTCATAGTTTATTTGTCAGTGTAAATGTGATCAGGCAGCCAATAGTTTATTTGGACAGTAATGTGATCAGGCAGCCATAGTTTATTTGTTCAGTAATGTGGTCAGGCAGCCATAGTTTTATTATCAGTAATGTGATCAGGCAGCCATATGTTTATTTGTCAGCTATGTGATCGGCATCCATAGTTTATTGTTACAGTCAATAATGTTGTCAGGCAGCGTCATAGTTTATTTAGTACAGTAATGTGATCAGGCCAGCCATAGTTTATTACAGTAATGTGATCATCAGGCAGTCATAGTTTAGTTTATATGAACAGTAATGTGGTCAGGCAGCCATAGTTTATTATACAGTAATGTGATCAGGCATCCATAGTTATTAAACAGCAGTGATGTGGATCAGGCAGCATAGTTTATTGGGCAGTGAATACTGTCCGCCATATCAAGGCAGCCAAGCTAGTTTACATTGTACCAGTAATGTGATTAGGCAGCCATAGTTATTTGTCAGTAATGTGTATCAGCCAGCCATAGTTTATTATACAGTTTTTAATGTGGATCAGGTGCAGCCATAGTTTATTTGATACAGTAATGTGATCAGGCAGTCCATAGTTTATTTGCAGTAATGTGATCGAGGCAGCCATAGTTTCTTGGACAGTAATGGGATGATCATGCGGCAGTCATAGTTTATTATACCAGTATTTGTGATCAGGGCAGCCATAGTTTTATTATACAGTAATGTGATCAGGCTGAGCCATAGTTTATTTGTACAGTAATGTGATCAGGCAGCCATAGTTTATTGGACAGTAATGTTGATCAGGCAGCCATAGTGTATTATACCAGACTATGCATCAGGCAGCCCCTAGTAATGTGATGTGCATCAGGCAGCCATAGTGTTATTATACAGTAATATGATGGGCACCATAGTTTATTTTACAGTAATGTGACATCAGGCCCATTATACAGTTTCCATACCATTGTCAGAGTAATGTGATCAGGCAGACCATAGTTTATTATGTCAGTAATGTGATCAGGCAGCCATAGTTTATTTGTCAGTAATTGTGATCAGGCCAGCCATGGTTTATTGTCAGTAATGTGATCAGGCCGCCATGGTTTATTTGTCAGTAATGGGATCAGGCAGCCATAGTTTATTGTTCAGTAATGTGATCAGGCAGCCATAGTTTATTGGACAGTTAATTTGATCAGGCAGGCCATGTTTATTTGTCAGTATAGTGATCAGGGTCAGCCATAGTTATTTACTGACAGTAATGTGATCAGGCAGCCATAGTTTATTGCTGACAGTAATGTGATCAGGGCAGCCATAGTTTTATTTGTCAGTAATGTGAAGCAGGGCAGCCAATAGTTTATTGTACAGTAATGTGATCAGGCAGCCATAGTTTATTTTGTACAGTAATGTGTCAGGCAGCCACTAGTTTATGTGTAGAGTAATGATGATCAGGCAGCCATAGTTTATTTGGACAGTAATGTGATCAGGCAGCCATAGTTTAGTTTGTAACAGTAATGTGATCGCAGGCAGCCATAGTTTATTGTACAGTAATGTGATCAGGCGCCATAGTTTTATTTGTCAGTAATGTGATCAGGCAGCCATAGTTTTATTGTACAGTAATGTGGTCAGGCAGCCAAGTTTATTTGTAACAATAATGTGGTCAGGCAGCCATAGTTAATTATACAGTAAGTGGTCAGGCAGCCATAGTTTATTGTCAGTAATGTGATCAGGCAGTCCATAGTTTATTATACAGTAATGTGATCAGGCCGTACATTAGTTATGTCAGTAAATGGGTTCAGGCAGTCAAGTTATTTGACAGTAATTGGCGTTGCAGCGCTATCATTTGGTCAGAATATGATCAGACGTAATAGTTTGGGTTTGTCCTGCTGTATCAGGCAGTCATAGTGTAATTGTGTCAGTAAATGTGACCAGCAGTCATAGTTTGATTTAAATGGTTTCTCTTCAGTCAAAGATCATGCCAAAAAACAGAGCAGTACTTTTCACAGTTAACATAAGTAAGACTGATTCAAGGCAGCCATAGTTTATTATGACAAGTGTGTTGATCAGGCCGCTATAGTTTATATCCAGTTAATGGAAGTTGGGCATATCTCCATTACTACTCATGTGATGCAGAAGCTATCAGTTTATTTGTCTTAATGTGATAGAACCAGCTTATATGAGGTAATGGAGTCATGCAGATGGCATAAACATATTTATTATACAGTAATGTCCCAGGCAACCATACGTTGTTTTATACAGTACATGTGATCACTGGCATAGTTGATACAGTAATGGAAAGGTCCTCCTACGGTGCTGTTGGCAGTCAGGCTCTGTGACTTTGCGTTTACACCCACTTCTTGTGATTTAAAAGTTCCGACGAAGTTGTATGTGGGTACATCCTCTTTATAGTGGGTAAGTAATCAATCAGGAGCTGATAAACAACAGTACTTTAGATAAATGGTTTCTGCTTCTAACGTGCAGACACTAACATTTTTCCAGCAGACCAAACAGAGTTCTTTTCTGGTGCAGAAATGGCCCGATGATCAAGTGGTTTTGTTTTTTAAGGGATCTTTGAAAGTTGATCAACATTTGTCAAGTGCCACAAAGTCTGTACTGATGATGAAAGATTTTGACAAAAAATTGCATGCTTGACTTTTTTAAATGAGGAATCTGTTTTTAATGAGCTGTGTGTGTCTTCCTATTTCACCATGTTTGAGAACTGACTGTGAGGATGTGACAGTTAGAAAATGTGGCTCGTTGCACAGTGGGCTGGACTGTTAAGCACATGGTTCAATAGTCTAAGTGACTAACTGCTCCAATCAGAGAATCAGGTGAAACTCACTTGAGAATGTGTCACACCCAAAAATCACACCGTTGTGTACATTACCACAAATACGGGAACATTGATATACACCACTCCACGATGGGAAAAAAAATGGATCTACACAAGATATAGACATACATGCACAAAACACATATGAAACACTACACCACACACAAATGGCACACATCTAAGTACAACACACACACCAATGGCTGAAAACACACACACATCACACACACACACATCACATAACACACACACAACAGAGTTTACACACACTACACAGGTGACACAGGAATTCTTTGTACACCACACACAGAGGTGAAAACTGAGGGCCATGTTAGCAGATTACTTTTTATGATTTTGGTCCACCATGCATCCATGCATGGAAGAACTTGTTGAATTGCCATCAGATTTAACATGATCAACACTTTTCTAGACTGAAGATTATCAGTGCAAGTAGATCAGTATTTTGCGGGCGGGAGACCGATTCGTCATAGGATGTATGGGAGAGGGTGATGAGACAGAAAGATGGGTATGTGTGGTAAATGTTCATGTGTGTGACCGATACTCACTTATTTCCCAATCCTCACCGCTCTCACAGCCGATGCTGTGTAGATCTGGGTATATATAGAATGACTGCTCCACTTGCCCCCTTCGCTGATACTACAGACTGAAAGGTCAGGAGAGGACAGAGGCAGGTTACGGAGAACCACACCTCTGCTTGTTTTCAGCCCCTGAAAGTGCTCATGACAGAGAGGCAGTTACAGGAGGCATAACGACGCTCTGCTTGTGTTTCCCAGCCCCTGAATCAGTGCTCATGACTACTGAGGGCAGGTTCCCAGGAGAACGACGCTCTGCGTTGTTTTCAGCCACTGAAGTGCTCATATACAGAGGGGCCAGGTTACAGGGAGAACGATGCTCATGCTTGTTTTCAGCCCACACGAATGTGCCATTGACAGACCCACAGCACCCACCACACAGGAGACAAACGACGCTCTGGGTTTCAGCATCTGACGTGGCTCATTGACAGAGGCAGGTTACAGGAGAACGAGGCTCTGCTTGTTTTCAGCCCCGTGAATGTGCTCATGACAGAGGCAGGCAATTACAGGAGAACGACGCTCTGCTTGTTTTCAGCCCCTGAAGTGTCTCATGTAGATCAGGCCAGTTACAGGGAGATATGACGCTCTGTTTGTTTCAGAGACCTGAAGGAGGCTCATGACAGAGGTTTACATGTTACATGCGAGGAACGAGGCTCACTGCTTGTTTTTCAGCCCTCTGACAGTGATGCTCATGACAGACCGGCATTACAGGAGAACAGCGAGGCTCTGCTTGTTTTCAGACCCTGAAGTGATCATGAGACAGAGGGGAGGTTACAGGAGACGGCCTTGTGAACGACCACTCTGCTTGTTTGTCAGCCCCTGAAGTGCTCGATCAGACCAGAGTGTGCAGTTACAGAGGAGAACAGGAGACGCTCTGCTTGTTTTCAGCCCCTGAAGTGCTCTTGACAGAGGCAGTTACCAGGAGAACGACGGCTCTGCTTGTTTTCAGCCCCTGAAGTGTATCATGACAGAGGCAGTTTACAGGAGAACGGACGCTCTGCTTGTTTTCAGCCCCGTGAAGTGCTCTCATGACAGAGGCAGGTTACAGGAGGAATGACGCTCGTCTTGTTTTCAGCCCCTGAATCTGTGCTCAAGAGGAAAGGTTACAACCGCTCGCTGGACATTGTGGTCAGTGGGAGTGGTGGTGTCTACGTCAGTCTCGCAGCGGCACCCTTCCCCTTCAACGAGGATGATGGAGATTAGCGACCAGATACAGATTCCTGTTTCTATTATTCTACTTACAAATGTTAAATGTTTCCCTGTTAATTTTTCCTTTACGATTTTTTTATGTCTTTCAGATGTTATTTGTATTATTTTCTTTTTCTCATTTATTTATTTAGGTTTATCCTTTTAAAATTGTCCCCCCGCAGTGGTGTGTGTGTGCCCCAGTTTGTATTCGTGTGTGTGTGTGTGTGTGGGTGTGTGTGTGTGTGTCGATGTGTGTAGTGTGTGTATAGTGTGTGTGTGTGGGGTATGGGTGTGTTGTTCTTTTCTGTGTGTTGTGTGTATGTGTGTGTGTGTTATGTCTGCGAGTGTATGTGTCTGTGCTGTGTATGTGTGTGTGTGTGTGTGGGTGGGGTGTGTGTGTGGTGTGGTTGTGCTTAGACTCCTGAAGTCTTCATTGTTAGTAAAATCAGTTAGTCTATATAGATATAATCACCCTGCTTCAATGACGTGTATGTGTGTGTGTGATTCAGCGATGTGTGGTAATATACTTAGACATTTTTTTTCAGCAGGCGACTTGAAGGTGGTGAGAAACAGAGACATGGCTGGATGGCAGACGTTCAGAGACCTTTCTAACATATGCCAGCTGTGTTAAACAAAAAAAAACAAAAAACCATGCCTGCATCTTGAAGTTTTTGCATGTTAAAGACACTCCATGGTATCGTATACAAGATGTGCATGTAACAACAAGACAGAATCTCTGCATATTTTTTCCATTTCATTAAAGATGATGGATCCGGACATCTGCAATAGAAAAAATACTCAGGGTTGTAGTCAAGGTTAGAGGTCACAGTTCATGCTAGGAATTCCGATGATGGGGAAGACAGCTGTGTAAACAATGATGTGTACCGTGGGCAAAACTAGTGATTATGTATGGATGAGGCTTACAGCATAATTGTACAGACGTGAACCGTCAGAATGTCAGCATTAAAGTTTATGAGACGCAGAACAGCTGTATAGACGGTGTTAGTTATGTCTCGTTAAGTGATTGTTAAGACATCATGCGAAAGCTGTTTGACCTTTGGAGTCTTGCGTTCAGTCATCATGAAGGTGCAACTCTGTAGTAGTTGTGATGCCCCTCAGACAAGCCCCTAGCAGGGTCGTATATCAGAATCAAGGCCACATACAGGATCAAAATTATGTTCAACCAGCTGTAGTTAATGTCTTGTCTTCCTTCCCTTCTGTAAATGGTGCATTGGTGTGACATGATGGTGTGACGTTGCTGACAGTGAACAGAGGAACTGCCTTCTGAGTCTTTTGAGAAGGCGGGGGGGGGGGGGGTTTTGAGCTCTTGCTTTGTTCGTTTTCTTATTGTATTGTCATTCTATGCTCGCTTTTGACATGTCTGTTAGGCTTCAGTAGAATGTATTGTGCAGGTGGGTTGTGTAATACCTGATTGTCGAGTGGGACCTCCAGTGTGATTACGTGGGTTAGTGAATGCTAGATCCAGTGGTTATGTGAAGATACCCATAGATACCAAATAGCAGAAGACTAGAGGGGGTCTACATATGTTGCTGTGTCACAAAGAAGATAGCAGTGGGTCTCATCTATATGTTGCTGTGTGTCACAGGCATTGATCGGATCACAAAACCTCCTGCAAGTGAATAGCTGCGCAAGCGATTCACGTGTCCCCTGGACAAGTGTCGTATGCACGTCTTGGTCGTATCAGGTACTGGGTGACTAATGAGCTGTTACACCCTCTCTTCTAGTTCTGCCAGCTCTTACCCTCTTTCCACATACGTGGGACTGCCAGTCCATATAATCTGACCTGAATGTCTGTGGGAATCTCCTGTTAAGAATGGTGCAAACAGTGTGGATGTGTAGGTGGGAGGAGACCGCATACAGGTGGCAGTGCAACAATAAACAATGGAATGGTTCAGGCTTAAGACCAACATAGTCTCACGTGGACCTGAGTCATACACAGGCAGGTTACCCGCCGGGCCCTCACAGTCTCCAGAGGCCACAGTTACAGGACTGCACTCAAAATGGACCCAGTTGTGCTTATCATTGTTGTTGTGTCGTTCCTCTATCCTGTAACTGCGTGTTCTGATATATTTTGAATACTATGCACACTTTCATCCAGTCCTGATCTTCTATAGGAGTTATTATCACAATGAACTTTAAAACAAACTAATGCGAAAGTAGCGCAGCATTAACTGCCACAAGTGTACCACCAGAAGTAGTCACACCTGATTTGGGTTTTTCAAAAACGAGCAGTAGGTGAGAACTCATGAATGCATGGTTTGTGGTGTTCCGTGTGTGCCATAGCCATACTTGAGACACACTCCAGCTGTGGGTAAGCAGCCCAGCCAGGGCTGAAACGCCAACACTCTCTCTGTCAGGTCTGACGGGTATGGTCCACACACAGCCCCACAGCCGCAGCACGCATACCACGCACGCATCTTCCTGTCCACTGTGCAGTGGTCAAACACACACACACACGCAACACACACACACACAACACACACACACACACACACACACACACACACAAACATCACACATTCACCACACACACACACAACGCACCCGCACATCCATTAGGCACTTGACGATACACTGAAGGCAATGCAGTCTCTGAGGACAAGACACGCAAACCAGGTGATATGCATAGACGATAAATGAGCTCATGCAGAAAAGCATGTGAATACCAAGGAGAGTTGTCCTGAGAAAAGTGTGTATTATGAATTCCCTTTAGACAGGTCAACCAATAATAAAAAGAGACACAGACAGAAAAAAAGGGGGAAAAATGGATGGTGGGGTATTACGGCAACATGCATTGACGATTGAGAGAGCTAGTCCAGTGTGGATTATACCTGGAGAAATCTGGTTGGAGAAAGATAGCTACAACACAACTCTGCACTAAGCAGTGCAAGACAGCACAAACAACAGTATAATGTAATGCAGTGTAGAGGCAGTACAACACAATGCCGCCTCATCACAGTGTACAAAATCTGAACTTTCCTATGCAATACAAAACAACATAACCTACTACCACGCCATGCCTTAACACCCACAGTATAGTACAACAATCAAAACACCAGTCCATCACTCATAGTTAATATGTTGTGTACTCTCTGGCAAACCAGGACTACCAGACCTGGGCCGATCTCCGCGGTGCTTGAGACAGCGGTTGGGGTGCGCTACTTGACCCATGGTCAGACGACGACGAGAGGTGGGAGACAAGTACCGCCGCGACCACAGCCAGAAGATTTGGCAGGACTGGGCCAGAAAGGTGTGGGATGATGAGAAGTACTCCTTCAGCAAATTTCGTGAGCGCCAGCAGGCGGCCGCCACGGCCCAAGCGCCGACCCCTCAGTCTTGAACGCCAAGCTTTGCCTGTTGTTTTCATGTAACGCTGTTTGGGGGGTTGTTTCTTCACCTGGTTTCTCTCTTTTCTTGCAGCTAGGTTTTTTCCTTACCTGTTTTGTTGCCTTTATGTGTATTTTTTTTCAGTTATTGTAAATGTTTGTGTGTTTGTTTTTTGCAAAGGGTGGAGAGGTGTTTGTTTTTTCGTTTGGTTGGGGTTTTTGTTGTTGTTGTTGCATGCTTTGTGTTTATATGCAAAAACCCATCTTCTCTGATGGTATGGTGTTGTTCTGAATGGTTGATGTTTTTTGTGTGCTCAGTCAGATTAAAGTGACTTTGTTATGTATGTGTTTTGTTGTTGTGTTGCCTTGTACATCCTTCCTGATGTAAAGAAATGTGTTGTGCAAGCAAGCATTGTTGATGATGAGGGTTGTCTTTTCCAGTACTTTTCAGATGCACTTAGGGTTGTCAGATGTAATAGTTCATATAGGTACCAGATAAAAGTACCATACCATTAACTTCTTAATATGTAAAGTGTAAACTTCTTCCACTGGTCATTTACAGTGAAGCTGATGGATGGGGATTGCAACAGATTATTCCTGAGGAAGGTGGTAGGGGAAGATGGGAATCATGTAAATGGTGTTGTCTACCTGAGCTGTACAGGGATCAAGACAGTTATTCCGAGGAAGGTGGTATGGAAGAGCAATCAAGTAAAATGTGTTGTAAGGGGGGTTTGTGGGGAAGAGGCTACAGGGATCAACAGATTATTCCTGAGGAAGGTGGTATGGAAGGTGGGTATCATGTGATACATGTTGTGGGTCATACCTGAGCTACAGGGATGACAACAGATTATTCCTGAGGAAGGTGGTATGGAAGATGGGAATCATGTAAATGATGATGTACCGAGCTGAGCTACAGGAGGGATCAAACAGTTTTATTCGCCGAGGAGAGGTGGTGCGTCGCGAAGATGGCAATCACGTAAATGATGTTGTCTACGTGACTGGACAGGGATCAGGGATTGGACTTCTGGTCATGCCCTCAGCCTGCAGCCCGTCTGTGTACACTCTGAGTGTGAAGCTTCACTCATTCCTGTCACTCCTCCAAGGTCACATGCGGCGTGACAGTTCATGCATCTGAATGCTCTGTACCAGTCGGTCGATGAAAGGAAAAATGACCTGCTGTCATTTTTAAGACATGTCAGTTGCATATTATACTTTGGGGTTTTTGTGTTGCTTGTTTTTTTTTTGTTTTCTTCTTTTGTTTATGTGCATCTTGTGAATGTGCACCAGCCCTTATGCACATATACATGTTCTCTGGAATTAAAAGCTCCTCGTGACAAAAGAAACCTCACAGAAAGAAACCCCGGCCCCATTGACACACTTCTCACCCTGGACAAGGGGTCATAAATAGCAGCAGCAGCCAGCAATAGCGCTGGGTGCTGGTGCTCCTGTTGTTGAGCCAGGCCATGGGTCAGGTCTACAGCAAAACCATTCACTGGGCATCATCATACTGATGATGGCCCCGGCTTAAGCTACAGCTGGTACAGTCACTGTCACTGAAAATAAAAACCTCTCTGAAAGCAGACCACAGCGTTGCTTCAAACAAGTCCAAATAGCTAGAAGTTAAACACAACAAAATGGAGTGCAAAGTACATGTGTGTCATTTGAACATGGTTGTACAGTAGAAATAAACCCGTTTAAACCAAACTACATAAGTAGTAATGTTCATGGTGACATTGTTACAATAGAAGTAAATAGGCAAATACAAAGTCCAAAGTCCATGGTCACTGAACGCAATTGTGTGAAATAGAAAATAAACATGTGAAAACAGAGCGCAAAGTCAAAGTAACATTCACTGAACACATTGTACAAACAGAAATAAACACACTGAAACAGAGTTGCAAAGTATCGTTCATTGAACGGTGTTCCACAATAGAAATAAACAAGCAAAACAGAGCATCAAATTTAGCACATTCATTGAAATGGTTCTACAATACAAATAGACATGATATTAACACAGATAGCAATATTTACGTCCATTGAACACAGCTTTCATATATAGAAATAAACAACAAAAACATAGTGCAAGTAATGGGCATTGAGTGTATTAACAACAGAAATATAAACATGCAAACACGAGTGCAAATTCCTGTCCTTGAGTGAACAGGTTGAAGCGAGGTATGTACAGTAGAACTAAAACAGCCCCGTACCCAGTAGGTGCAAATTCCATGTTCAATTGAACCATTTGTACAGTAGGAGAAAAAAGCACACAAAAGCATGATGCACAATTTAGTTCATTGAAATGTATAAGAGAACTAAACGCTCGGTTAAAATCGAGAGTACAGTAACGTTCAGTGAACAGGTTGTACAAATCGAGTAAGTGTGGCAACCAGGTGCAAAACAGAGTGCAAAGTAGCGTTCATCGCGCATTGTGTTGGCACACTAGAGAATAAAACACAAAACAGTCAGTGCAAAGTAGCGTTTTCATTGAATGTGTTGTACAATAGAAATGGACACGCAAAACAGAGTACAAAGTAAGCAGCAGTCGTTGCGCGCGGCAATCGAAATAACGAAATAAATGGACTAAACAGTGTGCCAAAAAGTAGCATTGCATTGAATGTGTTGTACCGCCAATAGACATAGACACACAATAACAGTATGTCAAAAGTAAACCAGTGCATTGAAGGTAATAATAGCAAAGGCGGGGGGCCTTGAAACAGAGTGAAAGTAACCATTCAGGATTGCACAAATAGACGATAAAATGCACGAAAGAGGGCGCAAAGTAACGATCATTGGAACAGTTAAAATATAAGGGCACCGAAAGGAGAGCACCCAACAACCATTCATTGAACAGTTAGTAAAATAAATGCATGACAAAACAGAGTGCAAAGTAATGTCATATGTAAAACAAAGGTCAGAAAGAAACGCAAGAATCACAGAGCCCAGAGTAATGATTCATTGAAGGGCACTTAGAAATAAACACACAAAAAACGAAACAGAGTTGGGAAGTAACGGCCAGTTGAACACTAGAAATAGAACAGCAAACGAACAGAGTGCGAACAGTAGCAACGGCAATTGAACACATAGGAAAGTAAACCACACGAAAACAGAGTGCGAAAAAACAAAAAAGAGGAACAAAGGTAAGGAAACACACAGAAACAGAAAAAGCGTAGCGAAGTAACACCCGGCCAGGAAACACAGAGAAAAAACACACGAAACAGAGTGGTGCGAAGTAAGTCGGCCATTGAACACTGAAATAAACACACGAAAACGAGGTGCGATAAGTACAGCGAGCAAGTAGTAAATACACACGAAAGCAGATTCAAGAACAAGATAGAAGGCGCATTGAACACCTAGAAATAACCACACGAAACAGACAACGAGTGTATTGAAAGGTAACGATCCATTGAACAGAGAAATAAACACACGAAACGAGTGTGCGAGGTAACGGGACCATTGAACATAGAGAAATAAACACACTAAAAAACAGAGTGCGAATGTGAGTTTATAGTACGGCCATCATTGAACAACGAGAAATTAAACACACGAAAACAGAGTGTCGAACATAAACGGGCCTATGAAACAACGAGAAATAAACACAGACGTCATAAGTGCGAAGTACGGGCCATTTAGAACACTAGAAATAAACACACGAAACAAGAGTGCGAGAGGTAACGGATTCAGTGAACACTAGAAATAAACCCACCACACGAAACAGAGTGCCGAAGTAATGCGGCCATTGGAACACGCGAAACTAAACACACGGAACAGAGTGGCGAAGGAACATGGGCCGATTGAACACGTGAGAAATAAAGCACTAACTAAACAGAGTGCGAAGTAAAGTCCTGAGTATACGGCCATTGAACACTAGATGAATGCAAACACACGAAAGATAGCGTTAGTGCGAAGTAACGGGCCATTGAACACGAGAAATAAAGAACACACGAAACAGAGTGCGAAAGTAAACGGCCATTGACACGTAGAAATAAAGTCATTCATCGAAGACAGAGAGTGCGAAGTAACGGCATTGAACACTAGAAATAACGCAGCACTAGAGTGGGGCGATAACGTCCTATTGTAACACTAGAAGAACAGAGTTGCGAGTGGCGAATTACGGCCATTGAAGCACTAGAAATAAACACACGAAACAGAGTGCGAAGTAACGGCTCACTTGACAGGGAAAAAAGAGGAAATAAACACACGAAACAAGAGTGGAAGTAAACGGCGCATTGAAACATGCGAGAAATAATAGGATCACACACGAAACAGAGTGGGCGAAGTATAGGGCGTGGTCCGATTGAACAAGAGAAAATAAAGTTGCACCACGATAAACAGAGGCTGCGAAGTAACGGGGGGGGCCATTGAACACATAGAAATATACACACAGTGCCGTAACTAAGAGTGCGAAGTAACGGCCATTGAACACTATGAAATAAACCCCACGAAAAGGAAACAGAGTGCGAAGTACACGGCCATTGTGAAAGCAAGAGATAATAAACACACGAAACAGAGTGCGAAAGTAACGGCCATTGAACAAGAGAAATAAACACACAAAACAGAGTGCAAGTAAGGGGTCATTGAACAATAGAGATAATAAACACACAAAAAACAAAACATACAAAATAAGGAGTTCGAATGTAAGTACGGTCATGAACAATAGAAATAAACACACAAACAGAGTGCAAAACGGTCAGAGTGCACAGTACAGAGGCAAAGTAAGGGTCATTGAACAATAGAATAGAAATAAACACACAAAACAGAGTGCAAGTAACGGTCATTGAACAATAGAAATAAACACACAAAACAGAGTGCGAAGTAACGGTCATTGAGCATGTACAAACCAGAAAAGGGATTCATCAGACATCTCTTTTTCAGATGTCACAAAATAAATGACATGAAAATGGGTGAGACAGCACTGCAATACATTTCATACATTGGCATTCTCCTGGCAACATCTCCGAAGGAGTAATGTTTTATGCAGTTTTCATGCAGATATTAATTTTGTGATACATGAGGAAGCCATATTTGTCCAGAATTCACTTGTCTGTTTGATATGGTGCATTAAACTTTGCACTCATTTTTGCTCATGCTCAGGAAAGAAAAGCGCTCTGAAACAATTTACAGAAACTAATTTTCTGTGGCTTTAGTTGCTGCAAAGTACTGCACAGTCCGTGATGATCTGCTTGTAACAAAGAACACAGCCATGAATTTCAGCATCAACGATTGATCCTTAGAAGTGTCAGGCAGGCAGGATGGTGGTCCAAGAGAAACAAGACCTGACTTGTTTGTGAAGTCTCTGGCATCTGATTTGTTTATGAATGCAAGTGCACCTTTTTCCTCTGTCTTTTAACTCCCTGGTGCTTGAATGCTTTAGGGTGTGTACATAAATCCAGTATTGAGGATTCCCATACACCACTGGCAGAACTGGGACCAACTTTAAATGTAATGTCACATTGCCATGAGTGATGTTGGCAGAGACAGTTACAGATACTTGCACCATATAGCAAGGATGATGGTAGGCAGAGTGAATATTCAGACACAGCTGCACCGTGATGATGCAGCATGCTCATCGTATCCTACTATACTGGTGAAGCATGCTGTCAGTGCTTGGAGGAGTTCTTGTTTCAAGGAGACTTTTTGTTCTATCTCTGGAAAAAAAAAATGTTATATGCTTGTGTGCTGTTTTATTTCAGCAGCCTTCTGAGAATCAAATTTTTTTCTTTTGTTTTTTATGTAAGTTTTGGGGGGGTGGTATGAGATTGGATGTTATCAAGCTAGACAAGTTCTTCTTTTTCAAAAAAAAAAGGAAAGGAATGTTTTGGTAATAAGAAATACATCCTGCACGCAAAATTTCCAGCTTGTAGCCAGCTTGGAATTGACAATTGCTTCCAGGATTAAAATGTGGGGAAAATAGTTTGGAAAGGGAAGTTGTGAGAGATGCCAAATACAAATGACTGCAGAGAGAAAGTAATTACGGAAACTGGTGGTTGTATGAAAACCCCAAGGAAATTGCAAAACTATGAACACATGGAGACACTGGAGCACCCTAGTATGCTCCAGTAAATCCAAGTAGAACAACAACAAAAGGAGTGAGCAGAAGTTTAAAAATTCATCTTGTTTCTATGTCAGTAATACTGTTCTGTCTGAGAATTATTTCATTATAATTTTCATTACTTATGGTCACCATCTGTACATACGAAGTTTGAAATCATCCAACCATTTTTTGCCCCCTGGGTGTTACAAGCACAAAGACTCTGAAGATCAACAATGTAAACTTTCAGTGCAACCTTTCCCATTCGCTGTCACCAGCCACCACCCACAATGTGTTGTTTTTCACTCTCAGTGAAGATTTTCTTTCAAAGACCCATTCTCAGTCTGTTCGCTTCTTGCACATGAGATGACATGGCTGTTGTTATCATAAATCAGCCCACGTTTTCCCTCAACAGATGTTACATGGGCTTCTGCTTTTGCTGTATGGTGACTGTACGTGTTTTTCCTTTATGGATGCTTTTTACCTCACACATTGTTTCATGGGCTTCCACTTTTTTCCTCATATGGATCTTTGCTTGTTTTCTTCAGGATATCTGCTTTTTCTCTTGCGATGTCATGGGTTTTTTTTCACCTACCAGGAAAAAAAATGTTTGTGCACAAATATTTGCTGACCGCATTGTGTTGGAATAGTCCTTTTTCTCAGGTAGAACGTATCAGAAGAAATGGAAGTAACATCTCTGGAACATTTCTAGAACTGCACATCAGAATATTATAAAACGAAAAAAAAATCTGTTAGGGAAGAACATGCAAGTCAAATTAATCAGTTTCCCTTCCCCCTTCCTCAACACCACCCTCGCCCTCCACTCTCCAGACACTCAGCCTCCACCTCCCTTAGGTGCAAACCTGGTGTATGCCGTTGTGCTGTCCGTGGATGTTCATGGTGCATCAGATTCCTGGCTTCCCTTCTCAGGGTATCAGTTTGCGGGTTTACTTTTTTTTCTTTTTGATTCCACAGGTAGTTTGTGCTTCCATCAGATCTGCTCTGGTTCGCTGACTCTTGTCATCATGGCTGCTTTCTTCTGCTGGAAAGTAGGGGATGATTTTCATCCACATTATCAACAGTATAATCCCAGGTGGGAGTATGTTGATTTCATGACATTGGTGGGGATAAATCTGAGTGGTGATTTTAGCCATCATCATTCACATTGTATATCAAGGTTGGGAAACATGATAGGTGATTTTCATCGTCTTTATTCACATGTATTTAGAACAGCTTAGTGATGTCTGGGGAAATACGAGGTGTTTCTATCAGTCATATTCTACGTTGTATTATCACAGGCGCGGCATGATGTTTGTGGAGGAAATTAATACGATGCGTGATGTTCAACAATATTCATCACTGATTGTCATAGGTGGGGAAATATTCAGGTGATTTTTTCATATATCATGTCACGTGTATTTATCCACAGTGTGGAAGAAATGCCTGGGGAAATATGAGGTGATTTTCATCGTACATTCCCATTTTTATCCGTATCTGAACTGTGATTACCTTCGAATCTCTGTGCCAGGAGGACACTTAAGGCTTGGAATGTATCACTTCCTCCACTTGTACCATCGGTGCAGCTGCATGGTGTACAAACATGCATGTTTTCCAGCCTGCGCCGTTTCGCTGCTTTGCTAACTCATTCGCCGCCATGTGTTTGCGGTCGGGACTTCTTGCTTCTTCCTCTGGTGTCCAACAAAAAAGCCATCAGCACAGGCGTCATTCCTCTCCTTCTCTCATTGTGTGCCCAATCCGAGTTCGACCTCAGTTCTCATCACCTTGTTTGATCTTTCTTGTGCTCTTCGGCTTCTGCTGATCTCAAGAAACTGTCTCTTATGGGCGGACATGATGTATGCCATCGGAAGATGTAGTATCAACCAGGTGGGGAAATATGAGGGATTTTCATCCACATTCAATTGTCTTTATTACAGGTGGGGAAATATGAGGTGATTTTCATCGTCATCACATGGTATTTTCACAGGTGAGGAAATATTTAGATTTTCATCATACATTCACATTGGTATTATCATGAGGTGGGGAAAATATAAGATTGTCATCATCATTCACATTGTATTATCACAGGTGGGGAAAATATAAGATTTTTTCATCATCATTCACATTGTATTATACAGTGTAGGTGGGGAATATAAGATTTCAATCGTCCTTCCATGCTGTAGTATCACAGGTGGGGAAATTATCAGGAGATTTCATCATCCTTCACATGTATCGTACCAAAGGTGTGGGATGAGTGATCTGTGGGAAATAGCCGAGGTGATTTTTCATCATCATTCACGTTGTATTATCATATGGTGGCTGATGTCTGTTAGGAGAAAAGTATGTCGGGCGGTGAGTTTTCAATGTTCACATTCACAGTATATCAAAAACCGACCGTTGTTGAAACAACAAATGTATTTCATTTTATTTAGTTACATGGAGATGAATTAAGTTTGCCTATTCTGTTCCTGCCAGGTGTAATCTCCGAGGATTGTTTTCACTCTGATTGCTGAAAATACAGATCAACCCGTCAGTTACCGTCCTTTCTGGAATTGTTTCTGGCTGTCGTGTTGTCTTATTTCTCAGTGTGTTTTGCTGTATAAATGTCCCAATGCCCCAACCCATTGTATTTGCGTTTTGCACAAATTCACCTGATGGATGTCCCTTCCACGGTATTACTCTAGGGTACATTGAAAACTCCATTGATGGGATTGTATACAGTGTTGTGCACAAACTTGAAGCAATGATCTGGTTTGGTTCTGGTAATTGATCGTTTATTTGTTTGGGTTCTCAGAGCAACTGCCTCGTACACCGCTGTCCATATAGTGACTCTGTGTATGTCTGTTGTTCGCCGCCACCTTAAGTGATGCTGGCTCTGGTCAGTGTGGTGGGGGTCTGGCTGTTTTATAGGCTGAATTTGTAGTGCCCATTGAACTGGTTGGGTAATGTGTTTTATAGGCTGATCTGTATAGTCCATAGTTGTGGATTGTAATGTCCTTTATATTAGACTGAGCTTGGTAGTTGCAAATAGTTGTTGCAAAGTGTTTTATAGGCCGGATCTGTAGTGTCCGTCAGTTGATCCAAAATGTGTTTGTAGGCTGGATCTGGTAGTGTCATCCAGTTTGTGCAACATGTGTTTTTTAAGGCGGGACGGTGTAGTGTCAGTCTTGTTGTGGCAAATGTGTTTCATATAGTACTGGATCTGAAAGTCGTTTCAGTTCATTTGTGCAAATTTTTATAAGGTGGATCTGTAGTGTCCATCAGTTGTTGCAAAATGTGTTTTATCGGCTGGATCTGTATTGTGTCCAGTCAGGGTGTTGGGCAAAATTGTTTTCACTAGTAGTACTGGATCTTTAGTGTCCGTCATTGTCCGATTAAAAAGTGTGTTGTTATTATAGCTGGGATTCTGTAGTGTCGTCAGTGTCTGACAATTAATGTGTTTTATATAGGCTGGTATCGTAGTGGTCCGTCAGTGTGTGTCAATGATTGTGTTTTATATTGGCTGGATCTGAAGTGGTCCGAAATGAAAGTTGTGAAAATGGGTCTTGTATGTGATGGATTGTAGTGTCTGTCAGTTGTGCGAAATGGTTATAGGCTGGTTTCTGTGGTGTCATGTCTTATGTTGTGCACAAATTGTGTTTTATATAGGAGGGATCTGGTTAAGGCGGTCCTGTCACCGGGTGAAAATGTGGTTGATATATGGGTGGAGCTTGTATTGTCCGTAGTGTGCAAAATGTGTTTTATATAGTGTTGATGTGGAAGTGTCTGTCAGTGTGTAATATATGTGTTTTATATCGGCTGGATCTTGTAGTTGCCATCATGCTTGTGGCAAAATGGGTTGTATATAGGCTGGACTGTCACGTGTGTGGCACGAGTGGTGTGTCTATGCTTGTGTGACAGTGGAAATACAAAAGCTTTCAAGGCTTTCTATAGCTGTTGTTTTAAATCATATAGTGAGGAGCTAAGATGATGGTAAGTATGTGTTGTCTCTTTGTGGCGTGCAGGTACTAGAAAGCTTGTGGAGGGGGTCTGTGTATGGGTTGGCTCTGTCTTCATTAACTTGTGACGTGTTTGTTCAAGGTTTATAAACGGTGTCAATTCTATAATGCTGGGCTGGTCTAGTGTACATAGTTTTAGGTGTTGGGATGTTGTTTGTTTAGAAAAAAGATGTGTAAGGTGTCTATGTGTGTGTTACGCGCTATACTTGTTTTGTTTATATTTTTTATTATTTATTAACCAACTAAAACTGATGATACTACTGGCACAACATTTGAATGCAATTAATTACGAACACAATGTGTGAGTTTTTTCCCACCTGGTTTTCTATTTTGGAACTTTTTATTACTCGTCGGGACATTATTTCTTATGTTCTTGGTCTCAGCTACCATGTCTGTGTACAACAACATCTTCATTCCTATGTTTAAGCATGTAGATCAGATGTGTGAAGTGACTGTGTGTTCCAAGTGGTCTATGTGTGGGGCCGTTTTGAGCTTTTGTGAGTAATGTATGGTTCTGAATTTGAGTATCTAATGCAAGAAGCAATATTAAATCCTGTGATGTGTAGATCTGAGTTGTTATGTGCATGTGAATGATGTGTGTGTTGTGTGGATGTGTGTGTATGACGTGTGTGTGTGTTTGTGTGTATGATGTGTGTGTTATGGCGGGTGATATTTTGTGTGTGTGTTTTGTGTGTGTTGTGTGTGTGTGTTGCTGTGATGCCTATCAAATATCAGGAAGTTTGCACATTACAGCAGTTTGCTATTGACTGGTGCCTGACCATCACTATCTGATGAAATTGTTTCTCTGAAGTTTAATACTGTGTATAGATAAATGTGGCATTTATTCTTCATCTCCCAAATGATCAATCTTTGGCCGGAGTAAAACTCATAGAAGACAGTGAAGCCTTTTTCTTCACTTTGTTTTTTTTTTTTTTTGTTGATAAATGAACAACGCAGTGGTGTGTTGACTAATAATCGAGTGTGTATATAAAATTATTGTTTGTTTAGATTTTTCACCTGTATTTGTGACTATTGTTAAATTTGTTACGGAAAAAGCACAACTTTTTACTGCCAAGTGAATTGTTTTGAAAAAAAAGTGTTCATGGTGTTTCGAAAGTGTTGATGGAAATTTTATGGTGAACTGGGTTGAAGACTGTGAATCAACTTCTCTGGTTACGATATGAAGAACATGGCCCTGTCTTGTTCAGTTCAGGGTTGTTGACCGTTTGCACCGAGGTGGCGGGTTCGTGTCTGCGTTGTGACAAGCTACCCCGAACCGGACCTCAATAGATAGAATTGACTGGTGCACGGTTAGAGCAGCACGAAAACCCCAGTGAACCGGGGATATATGGAATCGAATGAGACTAACATAAACCAGTTTCCACGGAAGGTGTGGCTGTTTATGAAATCGTTATGGTGTATGTTGACACATTTGTATAGGAACCTTTGTGTGTGCAATCACACTGTGTCCTTTACGTGTGTCTGTAGTTCACAGTTTATTACGTTTTTACGTGGGGAAACTGTGGTATGCTATTATGTCATTTGATGTGGGTTTGTCCGATGTGTCTGAACGGTTTTACACCGGGTTGAAATGCACAGTCTTGTTGTTCCTTTTCGTAACCTCCGTCTTTTGCCTCCCTTTGCAGATTTTGCTTAGCTCAGCCTTACAGCCATTGTTTTTTATTTTTTGCTGTGAGAAACAGAATTCGATGGCAAGGGGTGAGCCCTGAAAATTTGGTGGCGTCATTTTGAGGTAGTATTGAAGGTACCATTTTTGTTGGTAAATTTGACTTGCAGACAAGACATGATTAGTTGTGCCAATTTAATAATCTTACCATTTTTGTCACCAAGTTTTCATAGATTCGACACGAATTAGTATGTGCAGCTGTTTATAGTTCTAGTGGTTGTTTTTCCCATGGGCTCCTTTTGAGCGGCAAACCAGTACAGGCGGAGTATTGTTGGATAGATTCTAGTTAACACAAAGCAGCACAAAAGGGATTTATTGGTCAAAAGAGTTTTTGGGAGGCAATAACCCAAATGTAGCGTTTGAAATGTAGGTCAGTTGGCTGGGATACGTGGGATGAGCTTGGTGTTTTCAGTGGGTTGGTTGTGTCTGGAATTGGTGATACAAGTGCGTGTCTATAGCGCATAACTTAGCCTGAAAAGCCTGGTGAGAAAAAAGACCTCTTCTCTCTTCAAGTATTCAGGACGATCCTTTAACAAGATACAAAAAAACCAAAAAACAGACTATTCTCTTTATTTCACTGCTTTGTAATTCTTCTTTCTTTGAATAGTTTTTAGTGAAATTGCATAGACTCCTGGCGAAGCGTCTCAAGATGGAGAACCCATGCACTAGGTATTTGCATAACACACCCACATAACACAACACACAACACACAACACATCCCACCACACACACACCAACACACACACACACACAGATGTTTACACAGAAGAAATACAACGTTGCCATACAGATACACACGACAGACACACAAACAGGCAACACGTTTCTACAAAAAACACACACATACATGACTACACACACACATAAGCACATCTATTTCACTGTACTACAAACACAACACCCACCACACCACACACACAGAAAACAAATGCACTACACAGTCATCCTTATGCACACATGCACACACACACACAGACACTTACACAACACTTAGAGAGCGTCCTTCATTTGAGTAACGCGGTTTCACGAGGCAGGGGGGATCCCCTGGGTTTCATCATTCAAGGTGGCTAAGAGGTGCAGTGTTACCTGCGGCAGGAAGGAATGTTGCGACAATGTATTGCAGGTTTGGTTCTGCCGCTCAGGTGTAATACCTTCTTAACCATGTCACCCCCGGTCATGTCAACGTGCTCCCTCACAAACCTTGTAAGGACGCAAGGGGAAGAAGTGCCACACCTATATAGGAGGAGTGGTGCCAAAGAAAAAAAAAACTTGCTTTCAGCTGTGAAGTGTTTGTGAAGGACGCGCCAAAGTTGGCCTAGCGGCAGTAAGCGGTGGCTTTGGGGGGGAGTCGCGCCGGGCGAGAGGTCCACATCACGGGTGAGATCAAGGGGAATCGCGCGGGATTACCAATTCCAAGATTCGTAGACGGTGCACGAATGACCCGGTACTCGGGCCCCAGAAGGAGAAATGCAGGCCGTTGGACCTGACAGTGACTCCAACGGGGTAGCAAGTTACCTCAGAGCTTCAAACGGTTGTGGTCCAAACCGGGGGGCGCAGTACTTATAGTGTGCACGAAAATGTTGCGCGCGTTTCCACCCAGACGGAAACAGAGACTGGGATGCAGACCAAAGGAATTAGATGCGTCTGGATGACAAGAGAAGTGATCTCGTGCCTATCCATTGCGCGCTGTTCCTGAATTTTTGTACGGTACCGGCCTCTGACAATGTGTGACGCATCGTACGAGCCATTATTGCTAGGGAGTATTCGAGAAAGGGGGGGGGGCATCTATCCGGGGCCCCGCTTACCATTTCGTTGAGCCGTTAGGGTGTGGCATGGAGGATCGGTCTAGATTATATCAGTCCTCGCAGCCGCGAGGGTCGAGTCGAGGGGTTAGGGAAGGCCACAGACACCCTGCGTTTGTGACACTAACCAGCACAACCACTAAACTAAAAAATACTAACTGCCCGACCCCCCCTCCCTTGTCAATTTCACCGTCAGTTGGGAGGATGACGGGGAGCATAGTGCAGAGACCAGTTTTCAGTTTTTTCATCCGTTCAGCGGTTCATCGTCGGTGGTCTGGCCGAAGGGTTAAGGATTGAGGTGAACTCTGATGAAAGTAAAAAGAAAAAAAAAAAACTTTGGGCAGCATACCACACTCCATCAACTTCCGTTCTCCTTAATGGAGATCTACTCCAGATTTTTTAGAATCTCTAGACATCAGTGTCGTCACAGCATGTCAGTTTGTGTGTGGTCACGTGGTTCTTTCGTTCTCCGTCCCCTGCAACATTGCAAAACTTAATACAAACCACACTTAGACCAGTATTAATACATCATTGCAAACTTCACAAACTGATGACCCTAAAACAGTCACACAAGCCATCCCCTCATATCCTGTGCAGGCGCTCAGACATCCAGCAAGACAGTAAGACGGAGTATACAGCAATAGGTTCCGTTCGGTTTGACTCAAATCCCAAGCTCTAATTACATGTTTAAGACAAAGGATGTATGATGACTCCCCCCCATTCCCCCAAATTGCAATACATCCCAAAGTAAGCTAAAGCAGTGAGTATTCTAATTTACTGACCAAGATTCAATGAAAAACAAAGCTACTGGTCTCTGAATGGCATTCCTGGCAAGCTCTTAAAATTATGTGCCAATGAATTGACTGAGGAGGTATCCCAACTACTGTTCCAAGCTTCACTGGAAACCAGGGAGTAAGTGCCATATACCTGATTTGAGTGCGAGAGATGCTAGCATTGTTTCCTTTATTCAAAAAGGGTCGACAAAAACACAAGCAGAGAAACTATTAGACCTGCATATCGTACATCCATATCAGCAAAAACTACTTGAACACATAATTATATAGTAGCATAATGGACCATCTTGACCAAGTATGACTTCTTAAATACGCCCAGCATGGTTTTAGACAGCGAAGGAGTGTGAGACCTCAATTTATACACAACTCTCAATGATTTTAATAACGGTCTTAAACAAAGAGACAGCAAATAGATGCAATTTTATTAGACTTTTTCTGAAGCCTTTGATACGGTTGACCATGAGACCTGCTACTGATTACATTAGAACACCATGGCATTGGCGGTTCTTTGCTAAAATGGTCTCGAGCATTCCTCGTTGGGGGAATGCAAGAAAGTTGTTGTGGAGGGGTCGTCATCCCCATTGTAAACCAGTCTTGTCAGGTGTACCACAGGGAACTGTCGGGGGGCCCTTGTTTTTTGTATTCATTTATATAAATGACATAAGTAGACCAATCTCTCTTCTGGGAACTACTATAAGGCTTTTTGCAGATGACACTTAGTTATATAGAACAATCAGAAGCAAGAATGAGCACGCATCTTCTACAAGAAGATCTAAAAGGTTTACCAGAGTGGGAAAGAACTTGGAAAATGGAATTTCAACCCCATGAGTGCCAAGTGTTTTCATATATGTATGTAATGCTCATACAACGACAGATCTAGAATATCTTATTCGCACATTACTATTCTTAGTAAAGACTACAGTGCTGCAAACAATATTTAGCGTGATTATACGATAGTCGTTCTCAAATGGAAAGAGCATTACAATTTAGTATGTAGAAAGCACAAACAACATCTAGCTTTCTTATACAGGAACATCAACGACTGCCCCAAAAAAGATTAAGGACAAATTTTTTTTTTTCAGAAGAGAGCAGAATCTGGTTTGTAACAGGGAACCATATCAGAGAGAAAGGGAATACTAGGAAGAACATGAGGAAATTAGAAGGGAAACCCTAGAAGAGAGAAGAGCTTTACGCCCAATGGAACACCTCTATTTAATAAAAGTAGCACTAGGAGTGATATCCCAATGGAATAGTAATTTACAATAAAAGTGCACCAGGGGGGAGTGGCAGTCATCTTAGGCCATTGACAGCAAATATTTACAGCCATGTACACTTTTTTCCTAGTTCTGTAAGGAGCCTGTGGAATCACTGCTGGGGTCCATCAAGATTGCCACAATGCAGTCTCTTTTAAAAATCAAATTGATAAGACAATCTTGAGATCTGCATATTGATGACTTTTCTATTTTAACTTTCCCATATATTTTATGGTTACCTAGGCCTAACCTGGCCATTGCTTTTAACTTTTAAATATATCTGTGCGACCCCTGTTGCCAAAGAAGTACCTAATAAAGTAGCAGTTGAACGACAGCATATAATGTTATGCTTTTCGATCCGAGGTTTATTGGACGGTGCTTGCAGGGGAAAGATGGGGGTTTTTCTCTCCTTTTTTTTTTTACAAAAAGACGGGATGTTCACCAGAAGACTCTTCATGCGTTCTCATCCCCGTACCCTGTGTATATGTGAGGACAATTGGGCACATCCAGCGTTGTGGAAGCAACGCAGAAACAAGTCCTTAGCGATTGAGTGTGTGAGCGGAGCAGTCTGTCTCAGTACAGTTCTTGGTCAGTGAGAACAGTTTCTGTGGTGCTTTATGCTATCACAAAAAGACGGATAAAAAGGGTTTTGCACTAGGACTGTTTCCGTGTTGTGTGTCATATTCCATATTGGAGTGATGAAAACTGGTAAAAAGTGTGGATGGCTAGCTGTATTGGATTTAATATAATTATATATATTATATCTTATATATTATATAATTATATGTATATATATATTATATATATATACATATTGTCCCCTCTAAGCTATCAATCAATCTGTATACAGTTTCATCACTCCATATTGTTTTCAAATATATGTATGTGTCAGAGATGTATATATGATAGATACATGTGATTTGGAAGATTTTTTTTTCCAATAAAGTTTGCTTATATTCCTATTATCGGATGTGATATGTGACATGAACAGTTTCTGTGAACTGCTAGGTGTGTGTGACAGCTGTACAAAGCATTGGAAAAAAAGGTGATCAATACGGTATTGTGAACTAGTCGACACTGTGTGTGAGAATGATTGACGTTGAAAAACAATGATTTTCTGTACGATTTTTTTATATATACTCTGTTGAATGCATATCATGATTTGTTCCAGTTTGCCCCTCTCCTTCCGTACCAGTTTGTTTTGATATTCCCTTTCAATGAGCGCAGGATATGCAGGTTGTGGTGCTGTAATTAGATCAATGGCGCGGAGCGCGTTTGTGCTGCGGTACTTATGATTCTAATGAGCGCAGGATGCAGCTTGTGGGGCTGTACTATGATTTCATGAGCGCAGGATAGCGTTTGGCTGATTGTACTTAGTGCTTCTAATGATGCGCGGATAGCAGCTGTGCGGCGTTAATTCTGATTTATGAGCGCGGATAGCAGCTGTGCTGAGTAATTCTTATCTATGCGCGAGGGCTGCAGCTGTGTGCTGCATGTAATTATGATTCTAATTGGAAGCGCAGGATAGCAGGTTGTGTGCGTAATTTATGATGTGTGCATTCTTGCCGGCATGAAGCTAGGGATAATAACCCTCCCTAGCTCAGCACCGTTTTGTATTTCTGTGAACAAATAGTGTACAACAATATGCCTTTCCGGGTTTCATGAAAAGAACAAGGTTTGTGACGTCATGGGCTATGGGTTGACAGTTTCCATGTAAGATCGCATCCTTTGAGCATTGCAGGAATAAATGATCGCTTCTGATGGAATAAAAAGATCACATAGATCTAATTCAAAAAAATCAA
>JADBJO010019593.1:30000-32990 GCA_016801955.1 Conus betulinus | reverse complement strand
CAACTAAACACAAATGGTCACCATACCTTTCTCCCCATTTACTGGGTCACCAGACAGATCTATCTACATAAACAGAAACCTCATAGGAAGTGTTCGGAACACGACCGAGGACGACGCACACGTGACCTGTCACCATGATTGCTTCTGTCAACATTATAACCAATAACCAATAGGCATCTCACCTACATCAAGAAGCAGAAGAATAAGAAGAAGAAGAAGAAGAAAGACACAGATGCCTGCAATACTATCCTGGAATGCATGTGCCATGCAAGGCTCCGATGGGATTGTCCCTAGAGGTGCTCAGTTATTTCCTAAGGAACTTGCATGGTGACGCATTGCCATTAAAGCCATCCACAAAGTGCAGTTTCAGACTATGTTCCTTGTTACAGAACGAATGCACGTTATATCGATTACTGGCTAGGGAAGGGAACTGAAAACGGAAAATGATAGGTTTGGGCTTTATTATTAAACTAATTGCAGGCAAACTACAAAACTTTCCTGTCAGCTACTACAGCTGTTTTCTGAGTCTTCAATAGCTGTTACTGCAGTTCGTCGTTCTCATCACCTCCTCTGCTTTCCCGCCTACACACTGATTCAGCCACAAAAATCTTTTTCCTTTTTAATTCGGTTTTAAGATATCTGCTCGGGAAAAACATCTACAATATCAAGACCTCTAAACTCCCAGAAAGGCAAACATTGAGGCATGAATAGCAGTGAAGAGGCCTGGATCGACAAGAGGTTGAAAACGGCGATAACAATGAACGGAACATGTGACTAAGAAGCCCTACGCAAGCATTGCAAGGAACAGTTAAAATGTATGCTAGGTGAAGCTGGCATGTGGAGAGACAAGGGCTGTGGACAGAAGGAGCTGGAGGGCAACAATGCCCCGAGGAGTAGAAGTCTTTGAGACATCCTACAGGGAGACGTTGAGGAAACAAAAGGCGTCGGCTGTGCTGGCACCTTGCCATCAAGGTCGCACTCTGCGACCCCAACATAAAAACACCACCTAAGGGAGCTGGAAATTTTATTAGCAGATCTCCTCCCCCCCCCTCTCTCTCTCTCTCTCTCTCTCTCTCTCTCTCTCTCTCTCTCTCTCTCTCTCTCTCTCTCTCACTCACTCACTCACTATACAGACAGATAGACAGACAGACAGACAGACGCACACACACACACACACACCACACACACACACACACACACACACACACACACACGGAGATAGAAAAAGAGAGACAGACAGACAGACAGACAGAGACAGAGAGGCAGACAGAGAGAGACACAGAGAGACAGACAGACAGAGACAGAGAGGCAGACAGAGAGAGACACAGAGAGAGACAGACAGACAGACAGACAGAGAGGGAGAGAATTGCATGACGATCAAAGGCTCGTGCGCACGCATGTATGCTGTCTGTCTGTCTGTCTGTCTCTGTCTCTGTCTCTCTCTCTCCCTCTCTCTCTCTCCCTCTCTCTCTCTCCACACACACACACACACACACACACACACACACACACACACACACACACACACACACACACACACACACACACTAGTGCCTTTTCTTGTCGTTGTTGCATGGATTGGAATCTGTATCTCCAGG
Source organism: Conus betulinus (assembly GCA_016801955.1). NCBI lineage: Eukaryota > Metazoa > Mollusca > Gastropoda > Neogastropoda > Conidae > Conus > Conus betulinus. The sequence goes on along the minus strand of JADBJO010019593.1, from coordinate 31,392 downwards.
ATTGTAGGGCGTCAAGTCACCTCGTGACGGATTTCATGACCACATGGTTATCAGTTGTCTGTTTTCCCCTCGGATATTTTGATCCATTGCCTTTCTACGTTGGCTCTACAAACATCCAAAGTGTAATTAAGACTTGCTGCACTATTTTCCCGTTGAGATTTGGTCAGCTTTTTCATCCGGTTATCGTATGCTATGACATGCCATACGCGAGACCGACGCTAACGCTCTGTGCAGTAGTGTTCGTTCCAAGCTTGGCTTTAGGAGCAAATAATGATTACTTAGTAGAACTTACGGATCAGTTAATAAAACGGAGATCAGTTGGCAGAGCGAAGTCCTCACTTCATGAGAACATGGTAATCAAGTAACAGTGCTGACTGATCAGTGTAAAATTAAACGGTGAATAACTTGTAAAAGCGGTTAGTTTACATCAAAAATAAGATATCAACCGGCAAATCTAAGTGGTCAATTACAAGAAAACTGTGATCAAGTGATAGGAAAGTGGCCCAGTTTATGGTGGCTCGGTGAATTATCTGAGCTAAGTGGTGAGTTTATGACCATGTCGTGATCAATAAGCAGAGGTAAATGGTCAGTTTACAATAACATGGTGATCAATTGGCAGACCTATGTGCTAAGTCTACGATGGTATTGTGATCCACTGGCAGACCTAAATAATCGAGTTCAGTAGCCGGATGAATATCTGGTTGAAATGCCTGTTACAACCATAGAACGATATCTGGTGCTTTGGGTGTTTGAAGCTGCTTTAGCAGTGCAGATAGCTGAAAGCTATAGCGTGACAAATGCTGTCACATCAAACGTTGGCAACGGGTCTCTCTACGTTTTCCTCATGGAACTGGAACAGAAGATGACAGAATACAAGTGACACACAAAGCAGGTGTACCAGCCTATAACTTAAGTTCATGTTTCATCCATTCACACACAAGGCACATTCCTGTCACCACTGCCCAAAGTCATGTTTACCTGCAAACTGCCAACTTGAGACTTTACAGTAAATGCGTAGTACAATTTCAGGCTCCAAGGGACAAACTTGTGAAACTGCTCATAAATAAATGTAGCGCAGCCTTCCAGCTGGACGTCACAGTATGTGACATAGCCAGCGAACCATGTTTTGATAAATTCCCGTACCATTGCACATTTGACATTGGAAAGCTCTTCCCAATATATAGTGTAGTACACCGATTGAGGCTCGACTTGTTTAAAGAACGACCAGCTGTACAAGTATCTTTCTCTGGCACTGTCTCTGCTGTTCACAAGTCGGGGAAACCCAAGTCTTGAAGTTGTTTCTTTATCTGCTACTGAGGGTGAGTATATATATATATATATATAAAATACTGCTAAAAAGCCTAATAAAAATTCGAAGGTGCTCAACCCCTT
>JADBJO010019593.1:10000-25000 GCA_016801955.1 Conus betulinus | reverse complement strand
CGGATGCCCAACATCACCGAAAGGGACCCATGGGGTGGTGAAAGCATCATGATCTGGGGGGCTATCGGCATGAATCGCCGTATTGGGCCAGTCATCTTCCAGAATGTGGGTCCAGGACGTGGTAACGGGGTCACTGCTGTTCATTACATCGACCAAGTTCTGAGGCCCCACGTCCTGCCGCATTTCCAGCGGCATCCACAGAACCTGTTTCAGCAGGACAACGCAAGGCCGCACACTGCCCGTGCTACGCAGAACTTCCTGAGGCAGAACAACATCAATCTGCTGCCTCACCCAGCCCGTTCTCCCGACCTTAACCCAATAGAGCATTTCTGGGATGCCCTTCAGAGGCAGTTGAACCAGCTCAACCCCAGACCCCAGACAGCAGCTCAGCTTTCTGTCGCTGTGGGCCAGGTGTGGTGGCAAGTCCCCCAGAGGCAGACCAACACTCTGGTGCGCTCGATGTACCGCAGGTGCACAGCTGTGATCAATGCTCGAGGTGGTCACACCAGATACTGACATTCTGCTGTTAACACAGGGTCAAGGTCAAGTTCATGTACCTTATTTTCTACCAGAATGAACTTTGAAAGGACACTTGTGCGGTGTTTGATTGCTTTTTCGCACTTTCTATTCCCAGTTCAAAGGAATCGTCCACCTTTTCACTGCACCCTGAAGAGTCCACCTTCCACTGCACCCTGAATACTCCACCTTCCACTGCACTCTATAGAGTCCACCTTTCACTGTACCATTCTAATACAGAAGCATGTTTCTCATTCTGTGCATGCAGTTGAGTTCTGTACGGGAGTTGAGACCCTTAAAGGCAGTGCCCAAACTGGCCTGCCAGTAAGTCTCCCTGTCTAGGAGTTTGTCTTCAGATGCAACTTGTTCGATGGGATGGATGGAAAGAAAGGGCAGAGCCTTATCTTCAGGGTGCTCAGTCTGGGCGAGGTGTCTGGCAACCCCATCGCTGGGTCATTTTCTTGTTGCAGTCTGATTTATGATTGGCCCACTTTGTTTTGAGCTCCTTGGTGGATCCAACATACCATGAGTCTGGGTGGATCTGACATCTGATGACGTAGATGGAATTTTTTGTCGAACAGGTAAGGTGCTGTCTGATGGGCCAGTAGCGTCCATCCCATGGGCTTCTTAGCCAATCAGATAACTGGAATGTGCACAAGGTCACATCGGTGGGCACAGCATACAAAAAGTCAAGGTCTGTTCATGGGTCCATGGAGAAGATGACGACGTGGTACTGTAGGTTTGTACATTTCTGCCAAGTTGTGTCTTCTCCTATCAGCACCAATGAGCATTTCTTCAGGGAAAATGGTCCTTTTTTATTGGAATACAGGATGTGTAAATTCTGTTTAATAATTTGTCTTTTAGATGGTAACCTTGGGTCATACTGAGTGACCCAAGCCAATTTCTTGGGTTGGGTTGTCTCTCTTGCCTGATGAGAACACTTCGGTCTGTGTTAGCTCCCCTTTGGAGTTGTTCAAGTGCTGCCTCAAATTTCCAACCAGCGATTGTAAAATATTTGGCATACTCTCTGAGTCTCTCTTGCAGTCTGTCATCTTCGCTGCATAACATTCTCAGCCTGGCGTCAACACCTGTTATAAGACCCTTGAACACTGAAGGAGGGTGACAACTGTTCTTAGGAAGGTAACTATGGCAATGTTTGGAAAAGATGTCTGTCTTTATGATACCATCAACTATTGAAAGTTTCATATACAAATATCCTACCTATCTGTCAAATTTTACGGTCCACTTAATTTTGGCGGATTCAGTTCATCCAGGTGTTTGCAGAATGATTCACGGTCCTTGCTGTTGGGAAGAATAGTGATACCATCATGTCGATACCTGCTCCATCTAGGTATTTAAGCTCTTTGTGCCGTTCAGGTTCAGCCAGAGAGGAAAGCAAAGGGACTGAGCAATCCTGCATGAGTTTGTTGTCTAAGCTGCCCATGAAGACATCAACAAAGTCACAAGCATGGCAGGGTCCCATTGCAGTACCATGGTTTGGCTTGGCGAAGACAGTCTTTCCCTCTCCATCTGTGTAGGCTGAGCAATTGTTATCGAGAGCAATTTTTAAACCCTCAACAATGCAACTATCAGGTACCTGCAAAGGTGAGTGATTCTCTCTCAGAGCTTCTTTAACAGCGGGAATACCCATGTTGTTGTCCACATTGGGGGAAAGGGCTACCACATCACAGACAGCAAATGTGGCTGTCGGGGGCAGGGGGCTGTAGTGCTCGTCGATCAGATCCACCTTCTGCAGGAATTCCTTCGAATCAATGATCTGATACGGTAGAAAATGGGTGAGATGAGCAATAGCTTGTTGTACAAACTTAGTGGTTGAGTAGGAGTGCCTGACCCAGAAAGAAAGCAAAAATCTATAAGGGAAAGGTTTGGGTTTGTGGGTTTTTAAGAGAGGTTTGATGTGACCCGGACGGACATGTGAATTTGAAGTTATAAAGTCTGCTATATCGTCAGTCAGTGCCCCTTCTCTCTTTCACTTTGTTACCCAGGAGTTCACTTTGCTGGCAGTTTCCTTGGTGGGGTTAGTTTCAACTACGTCATAGTAGTCACTGTTATTCACTTCATTCAGGACAATTTGATCATCAGCATCCAGGGGAGTGATCACTGTAACTCCTGCTTTGTCAGCATTTCTGCATGCCGCATTTGTGGTGATAGGCAAATTACGGAGCTCCGAGATGGCCTTCCGTTGGCCACTGGTGAGATTGTCCCTAATTCTTCGTCTTTTGCAGGGGGCAAGGAAATGCTGTGAACAGGCTTCAATGAAGTCTTCCAAAGCTGCATCCCTCTTAGGAGCCTGTTTTGTGGTTAACTTCTACCAAGGTCTCTTTACAAAGGTTTCCTCATCATCAAGGCTTTCTTGAGTTCCACCTTCTTTCACTCCTTCTTTCTTTTCCTGCAACGTATGGTGGTGGTGCCATCGCAGGCGTTCTGCCCAATTGTATGTGCCAATCAGCTGATCTGATACGTCAGCTGGTTCTTTGGGTGTAGGGGCAAAGCAATCAAGGAAACGGCAGACACTGATTTGATCTGTAGACAGTTCTACATTATCCGCCGATACAATTGGATCAGATTTTCTCAAATCTTCCACTGAAGGAACATATTCAGTAGTATTGAATGCATTTCTGATCTTGGTACTTTTACCATCATTGCATCTATTTTTGTGTCTGTTCCTCCTGTGAGGTCTTTTATATCAGGAAAACTGTTTTCCTTCACATTTATCTTACAGTATTTGAAAAATTTAATCTTTTCAGAACCACCATTTTGAAAATAATGGAGTGGAGACAGGGTTGTCGTCGAAGTCGCACAGTCGCTGAAGTTTCTTATCAAGTCTCCTCTTGATCGAAGCAATTGTTGGTGCCAACTCAGTTTTGACACGAGCTTCAATGTTGAACAATGTGTTGTGGACCAAACATACGCAACATAGTGTTCCTAAACAGTTCCATTTCTTCAGAAGTAGTAGAAATGACAGTTTCCGCTTCTGAAATAAGAGAGTCCAGAATTAAAGAGCTGGCATGGTTAAGAATCTTAGCAATCTGGTCACAAAGAGAGGTATTTGTCTGCCACGCTAAATTGAATTTAAGTCTAAGACCTACGGGGATGATTGTTTTTGTCTCTGCAATTACACAAAAAAACTTTTTTCAACCTAGTAGACTGAAGTTTTAACAGGAGATTCTTATACAATGGCGGAACTCCGGATCTATGGCAGTCTTCCATCAGGGCCAGCAAGAAAAATAATCCTTGTAAGGAAAAGTAGATATGTCAATTATACCAAATGCCGGCACCGTCCAACAGAAGATACGACGAACAGATAAAGAAGGATAGTGATAAACAATAAGTTGTCAATACCGCCCACAGAGTTCATTTTTATCCAAGCTTTCGCCAAAAGGCTTCTTCAGGAACCGATGCTACTTACATCTCCTTAGCAGCGATGACATTAATACTATTGACGTCTTATTAAACTACATCAATTTATAAACGACGTCAAATTTTCCTTTTTTTACTTTAGTTTCACCTTTCACCCACACCCTGTACCCATCCCTCACTACATCTTGCAGAGTCCACCTCCCACATCCACAGCACCCTGCAGAATCCACCCTGCATTGTACCCTGCAGAGTCCACCATTCAATGCACCCTGCAGAGTCCACCCTCCACCATTGTAGAATCCACGCTTCACTGCAAACTGCAGAGTCCACCTTTTCACTGCACCCCTGAAGAGTCCACTTTCTGCTGCACCCTGAATACTCCACCTTCCACTGCACTCTATAGAGTCCACCTTTCACTGTATCATTCTAATACAGAAGCATGTTTCTCATTCTGTGCATGCTGTTGAGTTCTGTACAAGAAAGGGCAGAACCTTATCTTCAGGGTGCTCAGTCTGGGCAAGGTGTCTGGCAACCCCACATCGCTGGGCCATTTATCAATATATATATTGATAGATAGATAACCACACACACACTGTCATAGATAGATAGATAGATAGATAGATAGATATACATATGTATATCGATATATACAGAGAGGGAGACAGACACAGACAGACAGACATAGATAGATAGATATACATACGTATGTAGATATATACATAGAGGGAGACAGAGACAGACAGACAGACAAAGTTTAGGCTGACAATTTCTGATTATTATATTAATAACTTGGTAGATTTGTCTTTAAAAAAAAAAAAAGGGGGGGGGGGGGGGGGGGAGGAGAGAGTGTGTGAGAATTAAATGGAAATGAAAAATCAGGACAATATATTATAAATATAAAATCCTTCAGTAATAGCATATGGAGACCACCATCGTCCTTCTTGAAATATCGCTTGCTCAGACCTATATATATTCTCCTCTGATTCCTCTGATTCATCAGGGAGACACGGCTGTCTGTATTTCCTTGGCGTCAAATGGAGATATACTACTACAGTCTATGATTCTGTGCTATTCTCACCACGATGGATTCAAAAACAGAATCCAACAGCACTTCAAAGAGGCGAGTGAAGGATAGAAAAGTAAAACAAGAAGGACGCACTGTAAAGAAATAAATGGAGAAAACAATAAACTCATTATATAAAGAGTATTACATGAATGGGAGGACATCTTTGAGTCTATGCTTAAATTAAGGATCCATTTGAGGATACATGAGGTCAAAAGGTGAAAACAGTCATAGTGGTCATTTCTACTTGTTAATAACCTATGCATTGCCAGTTGTGTACACGCTGACAGCAACTAAGAATTGTGCAATACAGTTCTTACTTTGATCTCCTAAGAGATGCAGTGTCCCACTGATTAATCAAACAATAATATGTTAACTTAGTAGTGGGGAAAACCAAACGTAGCCTAATCTTTCTACCTTATTACATTAATGACGTGGCAAAGAATAAAGAAGGGGGAAGGGAGGTTCAGGGAAGGGTTATGAAAGAAAGAAAATGGGAATTTAAAAAATCAGGATGTTGGATTACATCTATCTATCTATCTATCTATCTATCTATCTATCTATCTTCCATGAAACGCATTTTGCATGTCACGATCATCTTGCGAGCTGAGGCAAACGTACAATTATTAGTGTGTCTAGTGGCTGGCACAAGTTTGAAAAAAAAAAGCTTAGTTAATCTACTTTTCAAAATGTTCGATGCACGAACTCAGTTTACTTTTTTTTTTTTTTTACATTTAAAACAGAACAATAAGTTGTGGAAGAAAAACACTGTCTTACCATGGAACGATATTTGTGTGATAACATAACCCTGAACAATTTGGCCTATGATGAATTGTGACGACTTCCACTTTACATTAATTCATATGATAAGAACATTACATGTCACCTACTGGTGATTTATATGCACGGCAACAGACTGTCTGCTCGAGAATATAAACACATAGCATGACTTGGATCTTAGAGGTAACTCACTTGGGCAACAAACATTCCAAAATGTTTATTTCGTTATGGGCCTCTGTTTGTCTGACTAAACCAAGTAGTGAGCTGTGTCCCAAGTTGGTTTTTTGTATCATCATCATCATCATCATCATCATCATCATCATCATCATCATCATCATCATTATTATTATTATAGTAGTAGTAGTAGTAGTAGTAGTAGTAGATTTATCATTATTTATTATATTGTTAGTAATGGTTATTTTTTATTATTTTTATTATTATTATTATTATATTATCATTACTATTTATTACTTATTATTATTAGTATTATTATATATTATTATTATTATTATTTATTTATTATTATTTTTTTATATGATTTTGTTATTCTTCTTTAGGTAGTACATGATAAAGTGTAGATGGCATGATTGGGACTATCAATTCCCAAACAGTGACAAATCCTCTCTTGTGTAGACTGATTGAATTGAAAAATTTTTAACAGAATCACATATAGGATTAAGTTGAAAGAAAAAAGAACTAGCATGTATACGTCTTCTAACAAAATTTAGATCATGTGTCTCTGACAGCAGTGAACAGTCAAAGATATGAGAAAGTAAAGGCGAATCAAATGTGTCGTATGTATAGCAATGACGTAGAAAATAAAGATTACTTTGTCTCATGTTGTTCAGTACTCAGGTTTTCAGAACAAAATACATTCCTGCCAAGTATAATGGCAGACCAGGTTTATTTAAGATAGCCTTACTGTAGTCCCAAGAAATGAATCTGTTATGATATATTTTCTCTCTACATGTATAGAGGTCTTTTAAAAGGTAAAGCACTATATTATGATGCTATTGTGATTCATATTTGTAAATTGCAGGTATATCTGTATATTACAGACTTCAACATAAATTAAGGACCACACCACAGAATGCCTTAGATACTTTCAAAATCAAATATCAAATAAAGGTTAGTAATTGCCAAGGTTTCTGAACGCGACAGTCGTCAGGCCTTCTCAATAAAAATACTGCCAAGCATGCAACAGCTGCACTGACTCCCCTTGAGCGTGCAGAAAAGTGCTCTTGTTTGGCGAAACAAGCTGTTTGTCAGCAATCCGTGCACGCTGGCTCGAACTGTCTACAGGTGAAAATCCTAATGCACGTGACGGCATGAAGGTATGGGAGTGCGTTGTACTCACCACAATGGCCATAAAAGCCGTTGAATACCTGTTCTGAAGCACAACACCAAACGTGCTAGCGAGACGAAATTTGAGAAATTTCGATCGTGCCCGAGCTATCGCCTGGCTGCGGGACGGAGTAGGCGTCCGAGAGGTGGCCAGAAGGCTGCAAGTGTCACACTCAGTCATCATTCGCCTGAGACAGCGCCATCAAACCACAGGCACCGTCCAGGAACGGCCACGCCCAGGGCGTCCCAAGAAAACACACAACGTGAGGACCGGTACTGCAGACAGGCCCTTCGGGAGAGGACAACCACCGCCAATGCCTTGAGTCAGCAACTGCGTGCTTTCACCAACACAGCAGTAGGGATCTCCTTGAGATAAAAAAATTTTTATGAACAATTATACAGCTTTAGAGATGTAACTGATATAAATATTTCTGAAGAGCTTCCAGATGCTCCAGTATTATCTGAGGAGGAGAGTTCCTCATTAGAGGGGTCGATTACACTAGAAGAGGCAGCTACTACTCTGAAACAGATGAAAAATTTTAAGAGCCCTGGGCCAGATGGGTTTACCGTTGAATTTTTTAAGTTTTTCTTTGTAGATATTGGAATTTTCCTTGTACGTTCAATTAATGAAGGTTTTGCTAAAGGCCATTTATCAACTACCCAGCGACAGGGAACCATAATATGTATCCCCAAGGAAGGGAAGCCGAAAAGATTTGTGAAAAACTGGCGCCCCATCTCGTTGTTGAACACCACATATAAGATAGCTTCTGCTTGTGTTGCCAATCGATTGAAAAACGTTCTTCCAAATATTATACATGAGAGTCAAAGAGGTTTTTTGAAGGGCAGATTTATTGGAGAGAATACAAGGTTGATGTATGACATGTTATTGTACACTGATAAGGAAAACATTCCAGGTATGCTCTTTTTTAGTTGACTTTGAGAAGGCGTTTGATAGTGTCTCATGGTCATTCTTACATAACTGTCTTAAATTTTTCAAGTTTGGACCTGACGTAATAAATTGGATAAGAACATTTTATTCACAAATTTCTACTTGCATTTCTGTCAATGGCCAGTACTCCCCATGGTTTCCGATTGAGAGAGGGGGAGGGCAGGGGGGGGTCATTATCCCCTTATCTATACCTAACTTGTGCTGAGGGGTGTCCTAACGCTTAATGATATCTGTCATTAATTGGACCCATTATCCCCTTATCTATACCTAACTTGTGTGCTGAGGTCCTGTCATTAATGATTCGCTCTAATGAGCATATTAAAGGAATTAAAGTTGTTAACAAGGAAACATTACTGTCACAATTTGCTGACGACACTAGTTTTTGTCTAGTCTAGACGGTTCAGAAAGATCTTTTAACGAGGCAGTATCAGTCCTTACTAAATTTTCACAAATTTCAGGTTTAAAAATCAATTTTGACAAGTCACAAGTAGTATGGCTGGGGAGTAGAAAGAATTGTGGAATTAAATTTATGAGAGACAAAAATTTTTGTTTGGGATCCAGGTACTTTCAAAATTCTTGGTATCAAATTCTCCACTAACACAAATATTATTGTACAGATTAATTTTGAAGATAAACTTTTCTGAAATAAAACGAGTCCTTGCTTTTTGGGAAAAAAAGAAATATAACTCCTTTTGGAAAAATAACTGTTATTAAAACTTTGGCATTTTCTAAAATTGTCCATTTATTGATTAACCTACCAGACCCCCCAGAGGATTTTATCGTTGCTTTAGAAAAAGAATTGTATAGTTTCTTATGGAACGGTAAAAAAAGTCAAGCAGCAGTACTGTGAAGTGGACTAAAAATGTTAAATGTAAAAAATTTTCATTTCTTCTATGAAGATAAGTTGGCTGAGAAGATTAACGTATGAGTCGGGTTGGCGGGAATTTACCATTAATATGTTCCCTAAGCTGGACAGTATGAAAAACTTTGGTGCTGAATTTGCTAATGTTATTATGCAAGAGGTCAATAACCCATTCTGGAATGATGTGATGAAACACTACAAGAAACTGTGTTCAAAGTGCTGTCCGACCACAGTACATGACTTCATGTCAGAGTGTATTCATTACAATATTAAAATTTTAAGATAAAAAAGTTATTTTTGTACAGGAATGGTGTAATTATGGCATTTTCTTCATTAAACACTTGATTAATGAAAATGGGCATTGGATGACCTTCCATGAATTTTTAATTAATTATCAAGGTATAAGAACAAACTTTCTCTTGTATGAAGGCATAATAAATGCCATTCGCAACTATTGCCAACAACTTAATATTATCATAACTAACCAATATAAACTCGTAGACCAAAAAAGCTGGTTTTGCATTAAAAGAGGCAACAAATATGTACAAAAAACTTTAAATGAAAATAATGCCCTTTCCCGCTGCTATTAATAAATGGAATAATCTTTTTGTAAATCTGAATTGGAAACAAATATTCCTTCAGATTTATAAAGTTTCTACTGACGTCCAGCTTAGATGGTTCCAATGTCGACTTCTACATAGATTGCTGCCAACCCAGAAATACTTATTTCAATGCAAAATTGTTGATTCACCATTATGTAACTTTTGTGATCATGAACAACAGACGATTACACACATGCTTTTTCGACTGTAATATTGCAGCGCGGTTTTGGAGAAATCTTCAAAACCTGCTAATGGATAAATGTCATCACTGCGCTAATCTGTTTTTTTTTGAAAGAGTTGGTTCTGTTTGGAGTGAAACATAATGTGGAAACTGACAAAGCTCTTAACTTTATTCTGTTGTTTTGCTAAGTTTTATGTTTACAAATGTAAACTACAAAATAACCACCCAGACCTTCATGTTTTCCTAACAATCTTAAGCTTCAGATTTAAATTGGAAAAATACTTAGCCTTTCTGAACTGTGATTCAGATCAATTTGACAAAACCTGGTTTCCCTATTCCTCTATCATTTCCTAGCTTTATTGTGACTTGTGTTAAACAACTCTTATATATGTACATATGGTCCTTTGTTGTAATTACCCATCTTAACATTCCCCCCCCCCCCCCCCCCCCCCCCCCCCCCCCCCCCCCTCTCTCTCAGCCTCTCGCGCCGGCCACCCCTGTTTTTTTTTTTCCTCGTTTTTCTGAGGCTACTCATTTCTGTGTGTGTGTGTGTGTGTGTGTGTGTGTGTGTGTGTGTGTGTGTGTGTGTGTGTTTATGCATATATATCCTGCATATAATTCAATTCATGTATGTTTGTGTGTGTGTTTGCTTTTTTGTTTGTTTGTTTGTTTGTTTGTTTGCTTTGTTTTATTTAGGGGGGGGGGGGGGGGGGGGGGGGGGGGCATGCATGTTTGTTCTTTTATTGTGTCTGACTTCTGTGTTTTTGTACAATAATTATGATACATATGTCTTTTCTGTTTAAGAGGGTGTGGGGGGGGGGGTAAAAATTACATAAGAAGAAAAGAAGGGGATGGGGGATTCCGTCAAAATGAAAGAAAAAAGGAGAGGGGAGGGGAAAGGAAATGGAAAGATAGGTTGGGGGGGGGGGATGGGGGGTCTTTATATAACAACCAAGATGGGGGAGAAGGGAGGGGGGGAGAAGCAAAGTTCTTTATGGTTTGGCCAGGTGCTGGGGGGCCTGAGAAAAAAAGAAAGAAAAACCTTCTTTTGGAAAACCTCTTTGGGGGGGGGGGGGGGGGGGGGCTTCCATTAGCATGATTATATAATTCCAACTTATACATTCCAACTTTAGTTAAGTCAACTCATTCTCCCATTCATTCCTTCAAATACATAGACCATCAAGATAAATGTCATAGGATACTTTCATTTGAACTCTTTATTATAACTCATTCCCCATTATTTGTAAATACATAGACCATCAAGTAAATGTCATAGGATACTTTCATGTGAACTTTTATTATAACAACCAATATTTGTACCAAATTTAATGTGTTTTAAGTATGAATTTGCCAAATTTATGTTGAAGGATGAATGTGTGAGAAAACGAAGGAACTGTTGAGTGGAGGGATGCGAGAGGTGACATTAAAAATGTGAAGAAAAAAAAAAAAAAAAGAAATGCACCTTGCCATGATAAGTTGGACAGCACATAGACAGAAAGGCACCTTGCCATGATAAGTTGGATAGCACATAGACAGATAGGCACCTTGCCATGATAAGTTGGATAGCACATAGACAGACAGGCACCTTGCCATCATAAGTTGGATAACACATAGACAAACAGACACCTTGCCATGATAAGTTGGATAGCACATAGACAGAAAGGCACCTTGCCATAAGTTAGATAGCACATAGGCACCTTGCCATGATAAGTTGGATAACACACAGACAGACAGGCACCTTGCCATGATAAGTTGGATAACACATAGACAAACAGACACCTTGCCGTCATAAGTTGGATAACACATAGACAAACAGACACCTTGCCGTCATAAGTTGGATAACACATAGACAAACAGACATCTTGCCGTGATAAGTTGGATAGCACATAGACAGATAGGCACCTTGCCATGATAAGCTGGATAGAACATAGACAGATAGGCACCTTCCCATGATAAGTTGGATAGCACATAGACAAACAGACACCTTGCCGTCATAAGTTGGTTAACACATAGACAAACAGACACCTTGCTGTGATAAGTTGGATAGCACATAGACAGACAGGCACCTTGCCATGATAAGTTGGATAACACATAGACAGACAGGCACCTTGCCATGAAAAGTTGGATAACACATAGACAAACAGACACCTTGCCGTGATAAGTTGGATAACGCACAAACAGGCACCTTGCCATGATAAGTTGGATAACACATAGACAAACAGACACCTTGTTGTGATAAGTTGGATAGCACATAGACAGACAGGCACCTTGCCATGATAAGTTGGATAACACATAGACAAACAGACACCTTGCAGTGATAAGTTGGATAACACATAGACAGACAGACACCTTGCAGTGATAAGTTGGATAACGCACAGACAGACAGACACCTTGCTGTGATAAGTTGGATAACGGCTCTGTTGGCCAACTGAAGTGCAGCAAGAGACTATCATCTTTTTTTTTTCCCCTGACAAATATCTCTACTTGGAAATGGATGAATGGTTGATGAATGGTTGATGTATATATTGTACATTAATACTGGTGCATGTCTTTTGTCTGTTCATGCATCTTTGTTAGACTACACAATGGAGTTTCTAAAAATGGTCCTGGAAAGTTTAAACCCGTTTCATGTATCAGAAAATAAACACTTCAAATTTCTTCTAAAAAAAAAAAAAAAAAAAAAAAACACAGCAGTAGGCGGGCAGACCTCTCGGCGTCGCCTACATGCCGCTGCCTTGCGTTCCAGGCGTCTGGTGAAGAAGCCCATGCTGACTGCAGGTCACAGGGAACGCCGACTTGCTTGGTGCCAGGACTATTTGAGGTGGACTCGTGCTCATTGGGGCCATGTCCTGTTCACCGACGAATCGCGCTTCATGGTGAGCCCCAAAGACGGCCGCATCAGGGTGTGGCGGCGCCCACAGGAGCAGCTGCAAGATGATGCTATCCAGGAGGCGGCTGCTTTTGGAGGTGGCTCCATTATGGTTTGGGGAGGCATCAGCCGACACTACAGGTCTCCTCTCTACCATGTGAAGGGCATGCTCAATAGGCAGCGCTACCTGCAGGAGATCTTACAGCCTCTGGTCACAGCGACCCTCCAGCAGATCGGACCCCAAGCTGTCCTCCAGGATGACAACGCCACACCACACCGCTGCAGGGCTGTCAACACTTTCATTCAGGAAGCTGGGATCACCAGGATGGCATGGCCTGCGAACAGTCCAGATCTCAATCCAATCGAGAACATCTGGGGAGAACTTGGCTGGCGAGTCCATGCAAACCGCCCACGTCCAGCTAATCGGGAACAGCTGCTGCACGTCCTGCGACAGGAGTGGGAAAACATCCCCCAGGCCGTCATCGCAAACACCATCAACTCCATGAGGCAGCGCTGTCTCGATTGTGTTGCTGCGCGGGGTGGACACATCCGTTTTTGAACAGATTAAAGAAACATGTTTGTGGATTTTTCTTTTCCCAGGGTGGGTCTCTTTACATTGCTTTATCATTGCAAAAACATTATGCAATCCAAATGAAATTGCTTTAATTTGATTCACAAGGGTTGCAATTAAAAATCTGTACACATGAAACATTTTTTTGGTTTCGCGCGTGTTGCATTTGTCAGACAGCTTGCAAGTGGTCCTTAACTTATGTTGAAGTCTGTATTTTTGTACAGAAGGTGTGATAAATTACCTCGCTTTCCTTCTTCCTTTTCTCTCTATGCACGATTCCCCCATCTAATGGGGTTTGCTCTCCCCTTCTTTCTTTATTAATAGTACACTGTTCGCTCTCTCTCTCTCTCTCTCTCTCTCTCTCCCCCCCTCCCCCTCCCCCCTCCCCCTTCCCAATTCACACTCTGTGGTACAAATGAAAGGAAGGAATAAGGGTTTAAACATGAGTGTTAGTGTTTGTAAGAAAGTAATATATAAGTTCTGCATTTCACCCACATCCCTTTACATTTTCTGTTTTTCAGCAAGAAGCTGGAGGAAAATGTTATCAATTTGGAGAACTACAGACACAGGGATCCTGGCAGCTTGCTGCCATGGCCTGTCGTAGACGCGGTTCTGTGCTCGTCAGTCTCGAAACGTATGAGGAATGGGGTCCCGTTACAGATCTTTTACACTATGCTTTTTCTGGTGCCTTAAGATTCCTCCGCCGTCAAGAGATACTGATCGGTGTGACGGCTACTCGCATGATCACAGAAACAATTCTCAAAAAATCCAATGTGTGTATGAGACAGACAGACAGACAGACAGACAGAGACTGTGTGTGTGTGTGTGTGTGTGTGTGTGTGTGTGTGTGTGTGTGTGTGTGTGTGTGTGTGTGTGTGTGTGTGTGTGTGTGTGTGTGTGTGTGTGTGTGTGTGTGTGTGTGTGTGTGTGTGTGTGTGTGTGTGTGTGTGTGTGTTGGTTGTGTGTGTAGTAGTAGTAGTAGTAGTAGTAGTAGTACTTTAACGTCTTTTCACAAACTATGTGATATTAGACAAGAAAGGAGAGATAGACAGACAAATAGAGGGAGATAGATAGAGTTTGTTCATGTTGCATACAAGTGTGTGTGTGTGTGTGTGTGTGTGTGTGTGTGTGTGTGTGTGTGTGTGTGTGTGTGTGTGTGTGTGTAGGGGGGTGGGGCTGGAAGTGAGCGGAGGGTGGTGTACATAACATCAGGAAACAATCAGACAAACGAATAAACAAACAAACCTACACTCACTAACAATATCAGATTAAAGCAAATACCTGACTGGACTACAAATCAAGCAGAAAGTAACTTTCAAAGCAAAATCAGTATCAGAAAAAATATCTGTCACAGACATGCCTGATAAATGTGGCAGAATTGCCTTGAGAGGCACACATTCGAACAAAACATGATCTCTTGTCAGTTTTGTTTCCCCGCATATGCATTTTGGTTTGCAGAGCTATATTTAGTTCTAAAAGCATCCAGTTTCAATCGACGAAATACTGAAAACGAAGTTTCTGTAAAATACTGAAACGAAGTTTCTATATTGATGCATATCATAAATGTAACAGCTTTGTTCTGCCCATTTCTGAAATATTCCCAAGCTGTTTGTTTTAAAAATTTGTTGACTCTCTTTCAAAGTGAACGGTATGGAAATAGTTTGTACCCTCGTTCCATTTTCAGCGCCTTTTTTTTCGCACATCTGTCAGCAAGTTCATTGCCCGAAATTCCACAGTGTGAAGGAACCCGGAAGAAAGTTATATCTGTTCTTTACATATCAAGACGTGGATTAAATGTTGAATTTCGTTTCAAAATAAAGTTATCTGAATTTGAATTAAAAAAACTTGATCGATTGTAACACTGACAGCGAATCTACACAAA